>ML308231.1:0-49980 GCA_005239505.1 Nicotiana paniculata
CTTGGGGGTGTATAGACTCTTGGAGAGGCTCCTTCAGCTCAAGCGTTATATCTGATGTGGCGTGCAGGCCGATCCAATATTTATATTATTGCGACGTGCAACCCGATCCATATATAACATATATTGTTGCGGCGTGCAGCCCGATCCATATATATATAAAATCTATATTGATGCGGCATGCAGCCTGACCCACATATAATATATAACATATATTGTTGCGGCGTGCAGCCCGATCCATATATATATAAAATCTATATTGATGCGGCATGCAGCCTGACCCACATATAATATATAACATATATATTGTTGCGGCGTGCAGCCCGTCCCATAACTATCCTCACATACTCAGCGCTCGGCCTAACACATATATAATGTTGCTGTGTGCATCCCGATCCATAGCTATCCTCACATATTCGGCTCTCGACCTGACTCAGTCACCCTCACGAACCACTTGGGCAGTTTATCTCAACTCACGGGACTCAGCCCCAAATACTTTTCAGAGTTTTCAAAGTAGTGTGATAACAGTTAAAATAACAAGTAGGAAACATGACTTAGTTCACAATTGTTTTGATAGGATAGTGGTACAATAGCGTAAAAGTATCCCCTGAGGGTCTAAATAGGTCGGCACAAGGCCCCAAACATGGCTCACAGCCCATAAACAAGTATAAACTTCTGAAAGACAGGATGTCGTAAGGTTTCAACTCAAATACGCGGCTTAATAGTCGCTACGGGATGGACCAAGTCATAATCCTTATCGGTGCACGCCCCCACGCTCGTCAACTAGCGTGTGTGTTACCTCATTTATCAACACAATATCAAATAATGGGGTGTCATACCCTCAGGTTTAGAAGTACAATCGTTACTTACCTCAAAACAGCCCAAAAGTTACTCCGTGATGCGCTTGCCCCTCGAATTGGCTCCCAAATGCTCAACCGAAATCAGATTAACATCATCAATATACGCTAACATAACAAAACCCAATCGAAAGATATAAATTTTAACACAATTGTTGAAACTCGGCCAAATTCGAGCCCCGGGCCCACGTCTTGGAATTCAATAAAATTTACATCACTAGAATCCTCATCCTCCCACGATTCTATACATTCAAAAAACTCCACAATCGGACCATAACTGCCCACTCAAATCACCAAAAGAATTTCCATATTTCCTCCCCATTTTCCCAACTTTTTCCACTTTAATTCTTCAATTACAAGCCTAATCCGTTACAAAATAACATAGAAATGAGTTTTATAATCCGCGAACTTACCTCCACTGAAGACCTTCGAATTCCCCCTTCAATTTGCTCTCAAACAAGCTCAACCTGCATGCAACAATGGAAGAAATGACAAAATATTCAAGGAGGCACCTATTTATATTGTTCTGCCCAGTTAATCCGCACCTGCGGACAAATCGCACCTTCGGACCCGCACCTGCAGTCCCAGGTGCACACCTGCGAAATTCCACTAACAATCCAAACTTCACACCTACGAGTGTCACGACCCAAATTTCCAACCTCAGGGATCGTGATTGCGCCTAACACCACTCTTTCTAGGCAAACCAATGTTAGAACTCGAATAATTTATTTCCTTAATTTATTACTTAAGCACAAATAAATAACTTCCAAAGGAACTTGATTAGAATAATTTCCAACAACAATAAAATAAAATAATACTAATAATAATAATAATAACCATTTAAATAAACGGATCACGGACTAATTTTGCAAACAACTCTAAGACTACCCCAAGGTTTGGTGTCACAATCCACGAACTACTAAAGAATACTACAAATAATGACCGAAAGAAATGGTGTAACTCTTTTGAATATACTAAAACAGTTTTATAAAAATAGGAGAAGACTTTCGGGATCTGCGAACGCTGGTAGATATACCTCGTGTCTCTGAATAGATAGATGGCTACTATAAAAATCTCTATTGCTGGCTAGTACCTGGATCTGCACAAAAGAGTGCAGAGTGTAGTATCAGTACAACCGACCCCATGTACTGAGTAAGTGCCGAGCCTAACTTCGGCGAAGTAGTGACGAGGCTAAGGCGGGGCTTTAACAATAAACCTGTGATATTAATATATATATATATATATATACGATAACACAATAAACTATTCT
Source organism: Nicotiana paniculata (assembly GCA_005239505.1). NCBI lineage: Eukaryota > Viridiplantae > Streptophyta > Magnoliopsida > Solanales > Solanaceae > Nicotiana > Nicotiana paniculata. Next base: position 2,125 of record ML308231.1, read on the forward strand.
AGACGACAAGAAAATATATCTTAGACAATAATTGTAAAACAGGAAGGAAATCTAAACACATCAATTCAAATACTGCAACAATAAAAACGTAACACAACCGCCTCTTTCAGGCCTCAGCTATAACCAATCCTCAACAATATCCAAGTTTTCAAACTTTATCTTTGAATAAAAGTAGTGCCAAAATATGAAAATAGTAATATAAAATAGAAAGTTTCAAATATTTGTTTTTCAAGAAAACAAAACAGTAAAAATCAACATTTAGCTTTTCAAATCTTTATTTTCTTTGAAAATCAGTAAAAATATAAATTTCCTCCCTTATTGCTCCTTGTTACGGCGTACAACCCGCTCCCACCTGTCCTCCCTTATTGCTCCTCCCTAAATATATCACCCTTATTGCTCTTGTTGCAACATGCAACCCGATCCCACCTGTCCACCCTTATCACTCCTTGTTGCGGAGTGCAACCCACTCCCACCAGACATATCATATCAATTTATTCATAAAAGAATTTCACAATTCAGGCCAAGCCTTTCACAATACTGTTATTTTCACAATTTCAATCAGAAAATCATATAGCTCATAAGCTTTAATCAATATCATTTCATAATAAAACCAACCAGAATATAAGTAAACACCATAACGTTGTCAATCCAGCTCAGTCTTTATATACTAAGATAAACTCAAGAAAACATCCAACATTTTTAACACACTTACAAAAACAATTATGAAATGACTCAATGAAACTCAATAACCACGTGAACGTCAACAATTACAAAACAGTTAGACTGCATTTCTCACAACTTCCTCAATATTATCAAAACGAAACCACCAGGAACGTAAATATATATATATATATATATATATATATATATTTACGTTCCTGGTGGTTTCGTTTTGATAATNTATCACAAGAAAACCAGCTCAAACAACCAAAACCCTCTCCAAATAATCACCACAATATCTAACAACAGATCAACAATGCCAAATAGTCATAGAAGTGATAATGAGCATATAACAATTAGGACAATAATTAATTAAGTTGGGAACGAGAAGGGGAATCATGTTTAACAATTAATTTAGGTGGTGCATAGATACCCGTCACCACATCTATACACCACGCTCATGCATTTCATATAGCAAACAAGTGGGGAGTCCTATTCCCTCAAGTCAAAGTTAGACCAAACACTTACTCAATTCCGCAGGCTACTCACTGCTCAATTATCGATTTTCCTTTTGAATTCACCTCTAAATTGCTCGAATCTAATCACAATTAACTTAATATCATTAACTAATGCTAAAGGAACTAACTTTATTGAAGAATATAATTTTTCCTAAGTTTTCTCAAAAAATGTCAAAACCCGACCTCGGACCCGCTTGGTCTAAACTCGGGGTTCGGACCAAATTATGTTTTCTCATTCACCCACGAACCCAAATATGCTATTAGTTTCGAAATCCGACCTTAATTTGATATAAAAATTTAATTTTTACAAAACTCCCTAATTCTACCCAAATCCTAGATTTTATCATGAAAATTCTTTGTTTTTGCTTTAAAATTAATGCAAAATTGTAAGGAATAAAAAAAACAAGGTTTAGAATTGATTCCCTATGAATTGGAGATGAAGATTGTTGAAGAAAACTCGTTTTAGGGCTGCAACCTCGAAAAATTGGAAAAGAAAGAGTTTTGCCCAGTTTTTAAAAGTATTTATATTAGCTGGACAGGAGAGCTATGCGATCGCATTAAATGGGATGCGATCGCACAGGTTATGGGGGGGTGGGGACTGTGCAGTGCATTCGCATGGGGAGGGGTGAGATCGCACAGGGTGTTGACCTCCCCTCCCCCAGGCCTGATTTAATGAACCGCGTTCGCACAGTTTTGCAGTGCGTTCACACAGCTTAGCCAATAGTAGCCTTCACGATCGCACCCTTGAGGCCGCGTTCGCACAGTTCAAAAAGGGACCCCCACTGTGTTCACACTATGCGTTCGCATTAATTGGGGTGGGAACACAATGACAAAAAAGTTAACCACCAGATACAGCAATAACCAACACAGGTTTTAAGTCTAAAAACATTTCGTGTCCTATCCGAAACTCACCCGAGCCCTGGGGGATCTAAATAAAACATGAACGCAAGTCTAAAAATATCATACGGATTTGCTCGTGCGACCAAATCATGGAAATAACATGTAAATCTAAGAATTAAACCCCAAAACTCATCATTTTCAACAAGAAGTCTTAAAGTTTATAATTTCTCAACCGGATGTCCGAATCACGTCAAACGAACTCTGTTTTTCACCAAATTTTACAGTAAACCTTTAAATATCATAACAAGGTTGTACCGGGCTCCGGAACCAAAATACGGGCCCGATACCAATGATTTTTAGCATTATTTCTTTTCTTTAATACACAAACATTTCAGCAAAACAATTTCTTTCAAAAAAATTGATTTCTAAGGCTTGGGACCTCAGAATTCGTTTCCGAGCATACGCCCGAGTCCCATATTTTACTACGGATCTCCTGGGATTGTCGGAACACAGATCCGAGTCCGTTTACTCCAAATGTTGACCAAAGTCAAATTTTATCAAATTTAAATTCTAAAAATCACTATTTCTTATATTTTCACATAAAAGCTTTCCGATTTCATGCCCGGACTTACGCACACAAATCGAGGTATTTCACTTTAGTCTTTTTATGGCTATTAAGCATGGAACAGAGTCTAATTTTATAAAATGACCCCTTGGGTCATCACAATCTCCACCTCTAAAATACACGTTCGTCCTCGAACGGACATAGAAAATTACCTGAAGTGGCGAACAAGTGTGGGTATCTACTCTTCATGTCTGAATCAGACTCCCAAGTAGCTGCCTCAACGGGCTGGCCTCTCCACTGCACTCAAATTGAAGGAAACTCATAGATCTCAATTAGCGAACATGCCGGTCCAAAATAGCTGTCGGCCCCTCCTCATAAGTCAAGTCTTTGTCCAACCGGATAGAGTTGTGATCTAACACATGGGACGGGTCACCATGATATTTTCGGAGCATAGACACATGGAATACCGGATGAACTGAGGATAACCCTGGAGGCAATGCAAGACTGTAAGCTACCTCCCCCACCTTATCAAGAATCTCAAACGGCCTGATATACCTAGGGCTCAACTTGCCCTTCTTCCCAAACCTCATAACACCCTTCATGGGCGACACACGATGAAATACTCTCTCTCCAACCATGAATGCTACATCACGAACCTTACGATCGGCATAACTCTTTTGCCTAGACTGAGATGCACGAAGTCTTTCCGGAAAAATATTGACCTTATCTAAGGCCTCCTGAAGTAAGTCTGTAATCAATAACCGAGCCTCTCCTGGCTCAAACCATCCAACTGGAGATCTACACCGTCTACCATATACTGCCTCATAAGAAGCCCTCTGAAGGCTCGACTGATAACTATTATTATAGGCAAACTCCGCTAACGGAAAGAATTGATCCCACGAACCTCTGAAGTAACGCTTGGGCTGAAGGAGCCCCTCCAGGAGTCTATACACCCCCAGTGAGCGCAGTCGACTATCATATGGATCGGGCTGCACGCCACATCGTATGTTATATCTATGGACCGGGCTGCATACCGCAACAGTAAAAAATAAAAAATAAAACAAATATATATATATATATATATATATATAGTAGTGGGACGGGTTGCCCGCCGCAGCAGTTGTATGTGTTCATGGTACTTGCTGAGTACGAGTGTTAAGTGAGAGCATGAGATACTGATAGTGGAGTCACGAGTGACTGAGAGGCTTGCCCGAGAGGCTTTATTGTGAGTGATACTATGCCCGAGGGGCTTATATTTTATGAAAATGCTCTTTACACTATGCCTCTGATAACAAATGTTGGATAAATTTTTTTATACAAGATTTTTAAATGGAAACCTGAGTTTTATGAAATTTTCGGAATTGTAGATTCCTGACTTGATTTATTCATTTCTAGTGTTATTCATTATATGGATTTACATGATTTTAATGCTCGTCACTTCACTCAAGTTTTTAGTTACATTGATTACTTACTGTGTTGGCATACTCACGTTACTCCCTACACCTCTGTGTGCAGATCTAGGTACCTGACCATCTTACTAGTTGATTTTCGGACGAGCTTGGAGTTGTTCGAGGATTGAGGTAGCTGCTCAGCGTCTCCAGCTCACCTCTTTTCCTTCCCTCATATCATAGTTTCCTTTGGTCTTCTGTACCTCAGACTTTTGTTGTAGCAAATCACTATGTTGCACATTGTATTTTCAGTCTTAGATGCTCATGACAATTGACTCTAGGTTTTGGGAAAGTGTGTATTTCATTTCATCTCATTCTGATATTTTAAAATTTGCTAAATTAATGGAAATTATGAAATATATTGATAATCTGAAATGGTTGGCTAGCCTAGTTCCATGATAGGCGCCATCATGGCCGGCTTCAGATTTGGGGTCGTGACAAGTTGGTATTAGAGCCTAGGTTACATAGGACTCAATGGTCATGAGCTGCTTTAGTAGAGTTTTTTGGATCGGTACGGAGACGTCTGTACTTATCTTCGAGAGGCTACAGAACCCTTAGGAACAATCTCATTTTTATTGAATTTTGTCGTGCCATTTTATTGGTTCTGGATATCTAATCTTCTGTTGTTTCATTCTCTCACAGATGGTGAGGACTCGCGCCATCGGTCAGGGCAATCAGCCACCAGCTAGACCAGCGAGGGGTCGAGGCCGTGGTAGAGGTAGGGGGCCAGTCCGTGTGGCATCCAAGGCAATATCAGTTGATACCCCTACTATTCAGGATCAGGTTCCCGTCGTAGATGCTCCAACGGGACAGGCTCACGAACCGACAGTGCCTATTGTTATTCCGGGTCTTCAGGAGACCTTGGCTCAGATCTTGACTGTGTGTACCACCCTTGTTCAGGCAGTTGCCGCTACTTCTCAGGCCGGGGGAGGAATTCAAACTCCAGTTTCCCGTACACCTAAGAAGGTTACTCAGGGCCATCAGACACCGGGGGCGGTTCCAGCTCAGCCGTTGCTCCAGTTCGGGACTTCGTGGTTCCGGCTATGCTAGAGGACGAATAGCGTAGACTAGAGAGGTTTAGTAGACTACAGCCTCCGACATTCAGTGGTGCTGAGGACGAGGATGCCTAGGGTTTTCTGGATAAGTGTCAGAGGATGCTGCATACATCTGGGATTTTGTAGACCAGTGGGGTCTCATTTGCTACTTTTCAGTTTTCTGGTGCTGCTTTCACTTGGTGGGAGTCTCTTGAGTGGCGTAGGCCTGTTGGTTCAGCACCCCTTACCTGGCAGCAGTTCTCCACTATCTTCTTGGAGAAGTATGTACCCCAGTCTCATCGGGAGGAACATCGCAAGCATTTTTAGCAGCTGCGTCAGGGGGAGCTATCAGTGATGCAGTATGAGATGCGGTTTTCGGAGTTGGCTCGTCATGCCACCGAGTTGGTCACTACTGATAAGGAGAGGATTAGGAGGTTTTTGGATGGCCTCACTTATCAGCTCCGCCTTTTCATGACCCGGGAGAGAGTATCAGATGCTACATTCGAGCAGGTTGTTAATATTACTCGAGATATTGAGTCGGTTCGCCGCCAGGAGCGGGTAGAGAGGGAGACCAAGGGGCCTCTTGGATCGGGTAGTTCTAGTGGTGCTCCTTCCAGGGGCAGTTTCAGCATGGTAGAGGCCATTCATTCAGGCCTCCTCTGTCAGGCCGCCCAGCCCATAGTGGTGCATTTATTCTTGAACTTCATATTATTGATATTCTAAGATTATTTTAAGTTTGGACAATTATGGAAGAGATACAGCCAATTCAAATAAAGGTAGGCAGTGAGAAGATAACCATAACCTCGATTAAGGGTGAACATTTACAAAAGGTATAACTACAACTTCGAATAAAGATGAGCAATTAGGAAAAAGATAACATGGCAATGGAAGAGATAACAGTTTCAATTAAGGAACATATGAATCAAGTAAACAGTAAGAGCGAATCATGAAACAATTGATTCTAATAAAGCAGGTTAATGTGAAACTAGTAATTAAGGAACGTAGTCATAACAAGAACAACTGCATATTCAATGAATACAATGACCTAGGAACCCTAAAAGGCCAATTTCGACAAATAAGTCCGAGCACGTACTCGTCAACTCGCGTACACAGACTACAATCAATATAGAAGACTCAAATCCTAAGAGGTAGTTTCCCTCACACAAGGTTAGGCAAGATACTTACCTCAAAGAAGATAAACCGATACTCTAAATGAACTTCTCGGGTGAAATGACCTCCGGACGGCTCAAATCTAACCAAAATAACTTCAAAACACAAATAAAACTCATAAGAAACTATTCCGGATCATAAAGTCTCAATTTTTATAAAAACTCATCGACCCAAAAGTCGACTCCCGGGCCCGCACCTTGAAAACTGACAAATTTCACAAATCCCAAACACCCATTCCGATACGAGTTCAACCATACTAAAATTATCAAATTCAGATATCATTTCGTTCATCAAATCATGATTATTCATTTTAAAAACTTTCTTCAAAAACCACCATTTTCCTCAACTCAAAATACAAATTAAATGATAAAAATGAAGGTAAAATCATGGAATATAAAAAATTCTAGGTAAGAACACACACCCAATTATTTTTCTTGAAAAACTCTCAAAGAAGCTCCCAAAATCGAAGTCTAAAACTCAAAATATGAAGAAAATGGCCAAACCCTCGACTTATAAGATTCTGCCAGGATTTTTGCATTTGCGGACAAGAAGGCGCACCTGCGCACACGCATTTATGAGAAAGAGTCCGCATCTGCAAACTCAGCTAAACAGGCCTGGAACCACATCTGCAGATTTACAGCCGCACCAGCGGAACCGCAGAAGCAGAAGGGGAAACACATAAGCGAGCTCCCAGGCCATCATGACCACTGAAGTGGCCAGGCTCATGCAGAAGCGGAGCCACACCTGTGCTCCAAAGTGTCGCAGGTGCGAGACACCAGAATCAAACCTGTACAAAACCATGAAAAACATCTGAAATTATCCGAAACACGCCCGGCCCCCCCGAACCTCATCCAAGCATACCAAAAAGTTCAATAATATAACAGGGGGCCGCTCGAGGCCTCAAATCACATCAAACAATGATGGAACTATGAGTCGCACCATGAATCGAACTTATGAACTTTTCAATCTTCCAACTTCTAAAACTCGCGCAGAGACCTGTAAAACCAACCCGGAATAACGTCAAATTTTGCAGTCAGGTCCCAAATGACATAACGGAGTTGTTCCAACTCTCATAATCACATTCCGACCCCAATATCACCAAAGTCAACTATTGGTCAAACCTATCCACTTTCCAAACTTCAACTTTCACCAAAATGCTTCAAATCACCCTACAGACTTCCAAATCCAAATCCGGATGCACGCCTAAGTCCAAAATCACCATACGAAGCTGCTCAAAATTAAATGCCGCCGAACGGAACTTAAATTCTCAAAACGATCGACCAGATCGTTACATAGGTGGGGTGCTCAAGCTTTGTCAATTACTATGGAATTTGGCCAGACAAATTGTTATGTGACAGATCCAAGTATTCCAAGCTGACCAATTTTTCAAATGACTTAGGTATAGCACCATCTAACCTATTCATATCTAATGAAAGATTTACCAAATTCTGAAGTTGTCCAATGGTGCTTAGAATTTGACCAAACAACTCATTTCCTGATAGATATAACTCACTTAAACCCCTCACATTTCCAATTTCCAACGCCAAAGAACCATTTAACCGATTGGAAAACAAACTCACAATTCGGAACGCTAGTACAGAATTCCGTTGGGAAATTACCAGTAAGGCGATTTTGTCCCAAATCCATGATCAATAAGGATGGGGAGACATTGAAATTAAAGGAACATGTCCATGTAAATCATTATCAGAAAGATCCAGCATTTCAATCTTGTTAAGCAACCCAATACTTGCTGGGATTTCACCAGTGAGATTATTCATTTGCATGCAAGGACAAGTACTTTATACGCCTCAGACGCCCGATTTCATATGGGATTTTTGCCATGGAAACTGTTGTTTAATTTCCAACACCAGAATCCTAAGGAAATACCAATGCTGCCACTCTTTCATGATGCCTTCTACGTACTGCAAGAAATGCCAATCCAATTGCAAATTTCAGTCCCTTTTGTCCAGTTTTTCGACAAAATTTCAAAGGGGTACCCTGCATGCAGCATAGTAACAAAAGAATGACGCTCATGTTCCGTTTCATTATTAGTGTACAATATTTTGTTGTACTATGTTTCTTCTGGAAATTTGTAAAGGCTTTTTTAATACTACTAGGTAAGTAACTTAAAAACAGGTCATTTAACTAAATAATTGTGCTCATATTAGCTGCCAAACATTTTTAATATGTTAGAAAGAACCACGCGACGGTACTCATTGACTGTATGGTGGTGGACAGAAGTGATGGTTGTGTATGCGGGGAAGGTAGTTGATTTTGTGGTTGACAATGGAGACTGACAGTAGTCTGTTGGGAGGTTGTTTGTCATTGTGGATGTGGTTGGTGTTGATGTTGATGTTGATGTTGATGTTGAAATTGGTTAGTGATAGAGGTGGCTGGTGATGAGGATGGCTAATCATAGTAGTGATTGTTAACCAATGATAACTAATGCTAGAGCTGGTTAATCGTGAGGGTTGTGCGCAGTGAATGGCGGTGGAATAGTTGTGTGCTTATAATAGATAGCGTAGTGACACAAATCACCTTCACCTAAATTTTTAAATGAATAACATCTTAATAATTTTTAAGACTATATCATGGAAGATACGAATGGTTTGGACCTACAAAGAGAAAATAAATAGTTTGAGATGCCGATATCTAGCTTTGCTTTGTAAACTAGATTTTCTTGTGCTATTCTTATAATTATTATTGTTATACTTCAAGAGATTAGTCCCTTGTAGTTTATGAAGAAAACAATATAGATAGAATCATATCATCATATGGATATTGGAATTTGTAAATTAACCCCTTGAGAATGTAATGCCCGAGGCAATCTTTTATCAAAGAGATCTTTTATATATATATATATATATATATCTATCTATCTATATATATATATATATATATATATATATATATATTCTATCGATGTGAGCAATACATGACTTATTTCTCCTTCTTTCGTCATTTCATCTCGTACTAATTCTACTAGAAGTTGTTACATTATGCATATTCGTACGTTAAAGTTTCGTCGTAAGTTAATCAATATAGATTCGGAGACAAAATTATTTTAAGGTTATAAGTATTATGCTATTTCAAACTAGTTATAAGTAAATTTGTGAAGGTGAGAGGGCAAGCAAATTGAAGAAAATGAGTTTCATCGAAGTTTGACATTTTGGGATAAAATACAGTCTAAGCTATAATACCCCATATTTATGAACTAGTGTCATACAAGATACCAAATGACCATGATAGTAAGATGTATAAAATGTGTTAAAAGTGATTAGTATTTTAAATAATTTGTGCTAATTCTTAATTAAATGAATAATTGGCTAATTATTGGATTAATGGGAAATTAACAACTAATTAAGGAAATTATGAATAAGGATTAATCTCCCAATGTGGCAGCAAATCAAAGCCCAATTGGTGACTCTTAAATCACATTGCAAGGTGGCAAATTGGAGAAATTTTGGTGGCCTAGTCTAACAAAGTGGGGCCCACACCACCAAGACTTAAAAGTCTCCCTAATTCAAAAAATGGAATGCTTAGCACTACTATGCAACGTGTGAAGCTTCAGTAAAGAGTTCAAACAAAATATCTTAGCATCACAGTAACGTGAGATTTTGCAATTTTTAAATGCAATCTTTCTCAAGAATATCATACGAATTTTTCCTTACTCCAATTCTGTCGTCACATGTTTTGTCTCGATTGTCGGGTGTTAGAGGTATTGTCAAGAGAACCGGCTCAGATATGTTAAGGCTATCCCTTCTTTCCTTTTGACATGATTCAGATGATACAAAATGAAACGAGCAAATTCACAACTTTCATAAATGACTCTATTCATAGAATTATTAGGGGTGCCTATGTTCTTGATTTCCATGTGAAATATCATTATATCTTCTATTCATGGGTCTCAGAAAAATACGTAGTTGATAAAGTTATCCGAAAAGTATATTAATCTTATAACAATCCGAGAAATCTTATTCACGTATTTAATATGCATTTCATTCATTTATATATGTACATTGATCCATGACCAGATGGCGTTATATACGTATATATTATATGTATATGGGATATGGGAAAGGTTACGGCATTATATACGCACCACCACCTGATCACCTGGTATATGTTGATGAATTTGCCCGCAGTGGTTGATATGATGAGATGCTCTCAGAGACTTGATGATGTTATGTACACTTATACTTATGCATGGTACGACATTTATACACACGTGCATGGCATTATAAATGTTTCAGGACTCACAAAGTTATTAGACTTACAGGTGGAATTCTTCACTCTATGTTTCATTTATGTCTTTATGGACTAATTTTCATGCCTCACATACTCAATACATTATTCGTAGTGACGCTCATATTTATCTGGGCCTGCGTTTCATGCTCATAGGTGTAGGTAGATAGGCTGACGGTTCCCCTTCTTAGGATCCTTGATCAGCGAGAGTTGGTATGCTCCACTTGATCCGGAGTTGTTACTAGTTTGGGTAAGCTATTTTATTATGTAGACATGGGTATAAAAGGATCCTGTCTCGTCCTTTATACAATTGTACTTTCTATTAGAATCCTATAGACAGTTGTATAGTTGGATAGTCTGTGGCCTTTTCGGCTTCCAGTTTTAGATATATAGTTGTCTATAGTAGCCTCGTCGGCCCACCCTACCGTATACCGCATGTATATGTATATATGTCTTTTGGACAGTTTTCCCTCACATATGTTATTCTTGTAAATTAGTAGGTTATTGACATACGTTATTCATGTTTAAGGATGTTCAACAGGTAGGAATTGGGCACTCGTCATGGCCCATCGGTTTGTGTCGTGACTAAGTGGTATCAAAGCAATTTTGTCCTAGGGTTGTCTACAGACCGTGTCTAGTAGAGTCTTGTTTATGGGTGTGTTGTGCACCACACTTATAAATAGGAGGCTACATGATATTTAGGATGGTTACTTTTCTTTCTAATCCAGATTGTGCGATAGAACTGAATTGTAAGTATCCAATCCTAATCTTTACCTTATTTATGTTTTTAGTGATGTATATTACTATTAGACGACAGGCACTAGCCGCTAGCATGGGTCAGAAGGATACGGAAGTGTTAGAAGGAGATATAAGTTACACTATGGAGTCAGACCCATCGGAGATCATGGGTTCTATTGAGGAGGAACCTTCCGAGGATTCATATGAGTCATCCGTTCGAGTAGTTCCGATTTCGTCGGCACCATATGGGTGAGAGGAGTTCTAACCTCACCAAGGCCCTTAGTTTCATTATTATGGCCTGCTGATCAGGGTATAATGGGAGTGGTGCACGGATTGACACAACTGTGTTCCCCTCAGGCTCAAAACTATGTCAGCGTATTTGGGGACACCAATTCTTATGAGATTCCAGATAGTCCACAATCTTGGGAGTCCGTCAATCAAGGTTTGTCTGTGTATGCTATGGGATGTGCAGAGAAAAAGGATAGTAGTCGGGCTAAGAGGAGGAAGGTAGCTGATGAGGATATGAATATTCCTCTTCGAAGTGTGTCTGATCGAGGCTCTCATATAGGATGGGGCGAGGACCCTCTACTGTAGGCTTCCTCCAGATATCATCTTTTGGTTGGTGAGATCCACTTCTTCTTGGAGTATTACCAAGTCAAGATTCTGTATATATTGTTTTGTGAGGACGTAGACAGCCCTGTCCCGACTTACATATATTATGGTCATGTTTTCTTAGAGGTTTTGCAGACAGTATCCTGTGTATAATTTTGGGTATGACATGTCTACGGCCTTGTCGGCCTTTATACATCTATATAAACCTTTCTAAAAGATGAGTTGTATAGGAAAGATGAACACATAAGAGTGTTGAAGGACGAACTTGGTAAGGTCAAGCATGAGCTAGACAGAACCTGTAAATGGAACAGATCCTCCGATGCTTTGACATGGCTACATGAACATCATATTAGCAATGGGAGAGGACTTGGCTTCGGGAATCAGCTGCCTAAATGGGATCCTAAAAGCAAGTACCTCACCCTTCATGAGAACAAAATTTGTACCCATTGTGGTAAGACTGGTCACTATAAAAGTGAATGTAATGCAAAAGAACAAGCCAGTGAAAAGAACAAAAGTTTTGTTCAAGGGAAGAATTGGTTACCAAATTGGGCTAAAAAGAATTTAATTCATCCTTTTCCTTATAGAAAGGAACCCAAACTAGTTTGGGTTCCTAAGACTAACCCCTGATTTCTTTTTATAGGTTCAAATGAAGGGGAGTAGCCAAATATGATACATGGATAGTGGCTGCTCAAAGCACATGACTGGCAACAAGGACCAGTTCCTTTCACTTGAGGACCTCAAAGGAGGAAATGTCTCCTTTGGAAATGGAAAGAAAGGTGAAATCATTGGGGTTGGTAAGGTAGGTAAAAATGACACTCATCCCATTGAGAATGTCTATTTGATAGACGGCTTGAAATATAGCCTAATCAGTGTGTCACATCTATGTGATAGAGGTAACTTGGTAGCATTCACATATACAAAATGTTTTGTGATAAATCTTACCACTAACAAGATTGTTTTGTAGGGAAAAAAGTGAACAATATATACATTTTAGATCTGTCCACACTTTCAGAAAATGAACTAACTTGCTTAAGTGTGCTGGACAGTGATCCCCTCCTTTGGTATTAGGGCATTTGGTTGCAAGTGCTTTGTGCAAAACAATGGTAAAAAGACTCCCTAGGTAAGTTTGATCCCAGAAGTGATGAGGGAGTATTCTTGGGATATTCTTGACATAGTAAAGCTTATAAAGTTTATAATAAAATAACTATGTGTGTTGAAGAAAGTTTACATGTAGTTTTTGATGAAACTAATATTCTTTCTGAGAGACAGGAACCAGATGATGAAGCAATTGGGCTAGCTAGAAACTCACACGAGATCACAGCCCATACTGAAGCAACACTGGAGGAACGAACAGGTTCATCCATCCCGGGAAACATGACAGGGATAGTAGAACAAAATATTTCCCAAACTTCGTTAGAATATGTACTTGAACCTGTTCCACACCAACAAGGCATTGAAAGAACATCATGGAGTAACCAGTTGGTTGTGAAAACTTATAGATATCAAAGTTCTTACCCTATTGAGAACATTATCACTAATCCAACCTCTGGAATAAAAACCAGATCTTCTTTAAAGAATCTTTGTGTTTTTGATGATTTCTTATCTCTTATTGAACCTAAAAATGTTATTGAGGCTTTGCAGGATACAGACTAGGTAAATGCAATGCAAAATAAACTCAACCAATTTGAAAGGAGTCAAGTTTGGCATCTGGTACCAAGACCCTTGGATAGATCAGTAATTGGCACTAAGTGGGTTTTCAGAAATAAACTTGATGAAGATGGAACAGTTATTAGGAACAAGGCAAGATTTGTGGTTCAAGGATACAGTCAGGAGGAAGGCATAGATTATGATAAAACTTTTGCTCTAGTGGCTAGGCTGGAAGCAATAAGACTCCTAATAGTCTTTACTGCTTAAATGGAATTTACCCTTCACCAGATGGACATCAAGAGTGCCTTCCTAAATGGCTATTTAAAGGAAGAAGTGTTTGTCAAGAAACCTCCGGGGTTTGAAAACAAGGAGAATCCTGATAATGTGTACAAGTTTGACAAGGCACTGTATGGACTCAAGCAAGCTCCTAGAGCATGATATGAAAGATTATCAAAATTTGCTTGAGCATGACTACAAGAGAGGTAAAATTGACAGTTTTCTATTGTTGAAAGAAAAAGGTAAAGATCTCTTGGTAGTACAGATATATGTAGATGACATAATCTTTGGAGCAACTACTGATAAGTTAAGTAAAGAATTTGCTAAACTAATAGGGAGTGAATTTTAAATAAGCATGATGGGTGAGCTTAATTTCTTTTTAGGCTTACAAATTCAATAAAATTCAAATGGAACTATGATCCATCAGCAAAAGTATGTAAAAGAGTTGCTTAAAAGGTTTAAAATGGAGGAATCCAAAAAAAATTGACACTCCTATTGCAACAACCACAAAACTGGATATAGATGAACCTGGTTCATCTGTTGATCAAAAGTTGTTAAGGGGAATGAATGGTTCATTGTTGTAGCTCACTGCTAGTAGACCTGATATTGTTTTCGGTGTAGGACTTTGTGCAAGATTTCAGGCTAATCCAAAGGAACCCCACTTAACTGCTGTAAAGAGAATCTTGAGATACCTAAAAGGCAATACTGATCTATGTCTTTAGTATCCAAAAGGTAGTAACTTTAATCTTGTGGGATATGTTGATCCTGATTATGCAGGTTTTATAGTAGATAGAAAGAGCACCTCAGATATGGAAAACTTTCTAGGCTCATGCCTCGTATCTTGGGTAACTAAAAAGCAGAATTTTGTGGCTCTATCTACTGCTGAGGCTGAGTATGTGGTTGCAGCCTCATGTTTTGCTCAACTATTATGGATTAAACAACAACTGATGGATTTTTGAATCGATGTTGGATGTATCCCTATATTTTGTCATAACACTAGTGATATCAGTATGAAAAAGAACCCCGTTCATCATAAAAGAACAATGCACATAGATGTTAGACATCATTTCTTAAGGGACAACTATGAGAAGGGATTGATCACCGTAGAGTATGTGCCACTGATAAATAGATTGCTGACATATTTACATAAGCATTGAGTAGAGAGCATTTTGAAAGGAGCATGTTAGAGTTAGGGATGATTAAGATTACCTAATTGAACTAGTTCAGAGTGTACAAAAAAATGAAAAAAAAAATTGGCTAGAAAATCTGAAGCTTGTCTAAGTAATCAAATTAATTGTTACTCAGTCTCGTGCTGTAAATAGCATACTCTTTTGCCATGTTTTGATATAACTCACTGGTTACTAATGCTTTGTTTTTTCTATTGTTGAAAATTGAGGCTTGATCAAGAGGATTCTCAAATGATGAACCTGGTTCATCAGTGCTGGTTCATCTGAAAGGCGAGGTATGTGTTCTCCACTATACACATTTTGAAATATTAATAGTTAATCATGAGCAGAACTCTAACCAAACTCAAAATCTTTTCAAAATCTATCTGTTATCCTTTTTGAACCAGTTTCGTCTACACTAAGAATCCCATTGAATTAAAACATCTAGAACCTAGGGAAGCTGTAACTGTCATTTCTAACTGACCAATCGCAGAAGTGATTATACTTCAATTTGACCCAAAAAAAGGCTACCATCATATATTAATTAACCATCCCTTTTAAATCCCTCACCATCACTTCTGTAAGCCCTCATCAATTATGAAAAATCGTCGAAACCCTTCCTTCTCTCCTTGCCTTCAACTTCAATCTAGATTCTTTCTTCCTTCATCAACCGAAAATCAAAATGTCTAACCCCTGGAACAATCCTGGTACTCCACCAGCCCCCACATCATCTTAGTCTTCTACAACCCCTCCTCAACCTAGCTCCATCCATCCCCAACCTATTCCTAACCTCGAACCCAAAAAAAGGAGAGTTAAGATACTTGTCAGAAAGGCAGTGGCCAACAACTCATTAGCAAGAAAATTAAATGCCAAGCTTCAATCAAGTCAGGCTCAAGAATCACAAATTCGAGCAACTTTTTGAAATCAGCGACTGAGGGGGAAGAAACAAGATCTTTTGATTCTGAACAGGTATCTTCTGTACTAAGAACAACTTCTGAGACTGCTGAGAACTTAGAAACTAGGTTTGTTTTAGTTGGGTTTGTGTTAGATGTGGAGTTGCCGGAGACAAGAAGGAGAGGTGGTAAAAACAAAACTGAAAAAGAAATAGAGAGAGAGGAAGTACGAAGTGAAGTGAGGGGAAAAGGACAAGAATCTGTTAAAATGGCTATTTGTGGAACTGAACCAGAAATGGTAGGAGAAGGAGTCAAGAAGTCAGGGGGAAGTGAATCAGGAGAAGCGGTTGAGGGGTTGGTAAATCTGGGAAAACCTACAGATGAACCTGGTTCACTTACTGAGGAAACCCTAGCAGATCTTCTAAAAAAGTTAGGTGATAGTTACAAGCCAAAGAAGAAAAGAACTCCCAAAACACAAATTTCTGGAACATCAAGAGCAAGTATGAAAATGAAAGCCACTCCTTCTACTAGTTATAAAATTCATCTTCCAAGAGGAAGAACCACAAGAAGCACGCTAAGGCAGAGTGAGGAGGAATTACAAAGAGCCTTGGAGGAGAGTAAACGAAAAAAGGGTTGAAAAGGGGAAGGTAAAAATTAGTGAGCCTATAAAGGCTGTTGAGATGGATAAGATGGACCTGGCCCATCAAGGTGAACAGGTGGCGGAGGTCGAGGTTCATACCCCAAAATTAAAAAAGCCAAGACTTCCTCAAAGAAGTTTGCATCTTTGTCTACTGAACCATCGACCTTGACCAAGAGAACCAGGTCTATAGTGAAGCCTAAGAAAGTGATAATTTCTGAAGAAGATAAATAGAGTGAGGAAGTGGTAGCTGAGTCTAAGGGTGAGAAGGATAAATTAAAAAATTTTGGGGAGCACACAATTCTGAAGGGGAGGTTTAGTGTTTTAGACGTCAATATACCACAAGAATATAGTTAATTGTGTGGTACCCAATTTTCAAGTGTTGTCTTACTTGAAGAACCTGGTTCTTCTTGGTGTTCCAACTACTGTTATTTGCGGAATAATAAAAACAGTAAAGTAAAAACACAGAGATTTTTACGTGGAGAACACCTGGCTCAAAAGGTGAAAAAACCACGACCTACACCTCAGTAGGATTTTCTCAAACTCTTCACTAAAACTCTGAGACAAACGGACTTACAAAATTAAATCTTTTGTAATCCTATGTAGTAACTAGCCTCTAGCTAATTTCTACCAGCTTCAAGTTAACTCTAACTTGAACAAAGGTTTACCTATTACAATTGCTTCTGTGAAAGCTGAAAAGATAAAATATTAAAGCACCTACTACAACCAACTAGACTCAATGATAAACAGATGGAACTGGTTCTTCTAGCTGGTATGTAGCTTCAAATTCGCACTCTCCAATTGGGCTCGAACTGCTTGCAAAATTTCTTCACGAATTTTTGCTCTCAATTCTTGATAAATTTCTGCTTTTTTGCGTCTACATATCATAAGAACAATCTGCAATTTATAGGAGTTAGTAGATAAGGAATTAACTAGAATCATAATCCAACTCTTCTATGTTTAAGGAGTTCTAGTCAAACTTAACCCCTAAATCCTTCCTTATCTTTGATTCTGTTCTTATTGAATAAGGAGTCCTTCTCCAATTTCGTTTTTGCAATCTTTTTGATTAGAAGATATCTCAATTTAATCAGAATACATTTATCTCCTGCATGTGCATCTCATGTGCCTTTAACTGTTCTGGTCTATGTTATCTGTGATGGACCTTGTTCATCTCGGAGTTACTTTGTCAATCTTCAAAACTATTTCCTTTCTTGGGCCAATAAATTCCCCCTTTTTGATGATGATAAACTTTGTGCTTCAGGCTTGTTTCAGCTTAGTCCAACAGTGACACATATTAGTGTATTAAGCATTTATCACAAAGAACCAAGTTCATTAGGTTATAAATATCACATGTTCAGAGCACAACCTATCTTCCCCCTTTTGACATCATCGAAAAGTAGCAAACAAAATTGTATGAATCCCAGATTTTTAACACTTACTCATAGACGTTTGGGCAACTGCATATGCAATCATGGATTAATCATCAATAATCAACTAAGAATTCAAACTATCAAACAAATAGAGATACTGAATCAGAGCAAAAAGCATCAGATTTCATTGATAGAGAGAATATGATTCTGCCACAATCCACAAAATGAAAGAAAAATAGTTAAAACATGAGCAACAAACAAAAAATTCTGAATCGGGGTCACTGAAAGTTCTAGGTGGGCTAAGAAATTAAGGCTTGGAAAAACTGCAGACCTGGTTCATTTAGCCAAGATGTATGGTTCAGCAAACTTAGAAATAGATGAAGACTTCCTGTTGGCTTTCTTGAGCTTAGGGGTCTTAACCTCTACCTCTGCCACTTTTTCACTTTGATGGACCAGGTTCATCTCATCCACTTCAACAGCCTCAATAGGCTCAACAACATTTTATTTCCCTTTTTCCACTCTTTTCTTCTTACTCTCCTCTAAAGCTCTCTTCAACTCGTCCTCACTTTGCTTTACCTTGCTCCTTGTAGTTCTTCCTCTTGGAAGAGAAATATTACAAGTCTTAGAAGGAGCAAATTTTCTTTTCTTACTTTCTCTTGTTGTTCCAGACGTTTGAGCTTTAGGAGCTCTTTTCTTCTTTGGATGGTAATTATCGCCTAACATTTTCAGCAGATCCGCCAAGGTTTCCTCAGTAGATGAACCAGGTTCATTTGTGTGCTTTCCGAAATTTACTAACCCTTCAGCGGTTTCTCCTGATTCACTTCCCCCTGCATTATTGCTACTTTTTTCCTCCTTTTCTGGATCAGCTCCACAAATAGCCATTCTAACAGATTCAAATGTACGTGAAGAATCAACCACTTCCTTCCCTTTTCCCCTTCTCATTACTCCATACTCCCTCACTCTCTTTTTTTTAATTTAATTTTTACTACCTATTCGTATTGTTTTTGGCAACTCCACATCTATTACAGACCCAACCAGTATGAACCTATTTTCTATGTTTTTTCAGCAACATCAGAGATGACCTCAGAAGAAGGACTTGGGACAGATGTTACTTGAGTCATCAAAAATTTGGGAATGGTTTGTAAGGGAGGGGATGTCTTGAATGAACTTTTAATTTTTAATTGACGGTTAAGGCTTCCCTAGAATCTAGGTATTTTAATTTGGTAAGGATTCTTGTTGAAGCAGAACTGGTTCAAAGTCAAATGGATAGGCTTTGAAAATATTTTGAGTTTGGGCAGAGCTCTGCTCATGATTTAATTATTAGTATTTCAAAGTGTGCAGAGCTTAGAACACATACCTCGTCTTTCAGATGAATCAGCACGATGAACCAGGTTTATCATTTCAGAATCCTCTTGATCAAGCCTCCATTTGCAAAGATAGAGAAAATTTTATTTGTGATCAGTTAGTCATATCAAAACATGGCATAAGAGTATACTTTTTACAGTATGAGACTGAGAAATTGTTAATCTGATTATTTACACCCGTTTAAAACTTTTCTAGCCAAATTTTTTTTCTTTGCTTTCATTTTTTTAATGTATTTGCATTTTGAACTGGTTCAATTAAGTGATCTTAATCATCCCTAATAGTAACCTGTTCCTTTCAAAATGCTCTATACTTAGTGATTTTGTAAAGATATTTGCATGGTTTCACAACAAACTAGTTACTCCTTGATGTTCCTTCATTACTTTGTTGCTGTGGAACAGGTTTAGGTACAGGTTCCAACGAAGTTTGGGAATTATTTTGTTCTATTCCCCCTGCCATGTTGCCCGGGATGGATGAACCTGTTCCTTCCTCCAGTGTTGCTTTAGTTTGGACTGAGTTTCTGACCAGCCCAATATCTTCATCATCTTGTTCATTACCAATCCCAGTGATTTCACCTTTCTTTCCATTTCCAAAGGAGACATTTCCTCCTTTGAGATCCTCAGTGAAAGGAACTAGTCCTTGTTGCCAGTCATGTGTTTTGAGCAGCCACTATCCATGTACCATATTTGGCTACTACCTTTCAATTGAATCTACAAAAGAAATCAGAGGTTAGTTTTAGGAACCCAAACTAGTTTGGGTCCCTTGCCATGAGAAAAGGGATGAATCAGTTTCTTTTTAGTCTAGGCAGGTAACCAATTTTTCCTTCGAACAAATCTTGTGTTGTTTTGACTAGCCTTTTTTTTTGCATTGCATTCACTTTTGAAGTGACCAATCTTACCACAATGTGTACAAATTTTGTTCTCAGGAAGAGTAGGGGTACTTTCTTTTTGGGTCCCACTTAGGCAGCGGATTCCCGAAGCCAAGTCCTCTTCTATTGCTACTTTGGTGTTCTTGTACCCAAGTTAATGCATCAGAGGACCGGTTCCATTTGGAAGTTCTATCCAGTTCATGCTTGATCTTGCCAAGATCCTCCTTAAGGGCTCTTATGTGTTCATCTCTTTTGTACAAATCGTCTTTCATTTTTCCTAGGTTTTCTTCTAATGTGAGTTGTGTGGGACCAGCTTTGTTTTTACCTGTTCCTAATTTTAGTTTTAGATTTTTAGATCTTATCTCTAGGATAGTGGTGTCAAGTTCATGAACCTGGTTCTTTAACTCATCATTTTTATTATCACTTTCACTAGCCCTAAGTTCCAGATTTTTACACTTAGCTTTCAAATCACACACTCCTTAGAGAGTTGTTTCTTTTCATTGTTTAGATCCTCAGATTCATCAATGAAATACAGGAGTAACTCAGATAGCGTTTCTTTAGACAAAAATTTAATCTTGCCTTTGAGATGAATTATACTTACCTCAGATTCCTCATCGGATTCTCTAATTGCCATAAGTACTTGTTCATCTCCATCTTCATCATCTGACTCCTCATCTGAACTTTCACCCCAAGCAGCAATCATTGCCTTTGTTGATGTTCTGTTACCAATTGATGTTTTGTTTTTCTTGGGTTGAACCTGTTCCTTTGTTCAGCTCTTTCCTACTTCCATTCAATTTCCCATTGAGGGCAGTTTTTGATGTGGTGATCAGTCTTGCCGCACTTGTAACACCCCTCATTGGTTTGCTTTTCAAGAACCCTTGGTTTGTTGTAGCTTCCACTTCTTGAAAGAACCTTTGCTCTCATTAGGTACTTCTTGAAGTCCTTTGTGATCATGGTCATTTCATCCTCCTCTAGATCAGCTTCTTCAGTGATTCTGAATGCCAAACTCATTTCCTTATTGGGACCATCCATCTTCATAGTTTGCCTTCTAAGTTCATAGGCAGTGAGATTTCCAATCAGCTCATCCAGCTTAAGAGTTGCAATGTTCTTAGATTCTTGAATTGCTGTAATTTTGCTTTCCCAAGAGATTGGCAAAACCCTTGTCAGAATTTTCTCAAACTTGTCTTCTTCAAGAATGACCCTTCCAAGAGACTTGAGTTCATTGGTTAGTGTAGTGAACCTTTTATATATCTCTTGGATGGTCTCTCCTTCCTTCATGTTGAAATTCTCATATTGAGAACATAGTAGAGTTCCTCTTGACCTCTTCACTTGAGGTGTTCCTTCATTAGCCACTTGCAAAGTGTCCCAGATTTCTTTGGCAGTGGTACAACTTTGAATTTTTCTATACTCGTCTGGACCGAGTCCACACACAAGCCACTTCTTGGCCTTAGCATTTTTCTCCCACTTTCTCAAATCCTCGGCAGTGCAGTCAGCTCTAGTCTCTGGCACATCTACTCCTTCTGCAGTCTTCTTCATGGTAGCTAAAGGACCATCAGTGACTATGTCCCATAGTTCATAGTCTTCTCCAATTAAGTGATCTTTCATCTTATTCTTCCACTAGGAGTAGTACTGGCCATTGAAGAGTAGAGGCCTAATAGTTGATTGTCCTTCCCAGTTCCCAGGTGGTGCACTCATCTTGATCTTTTCCTAAGGTGTTAGCCTCTTCAAGGATAAACCGCTCTGATACCAATTGATGTTTTAGACGTCAATACCACACAAGAATATAGTTAATTGTGTGGTACCCAATTTTTTAGTGTTATCTTACTTGAAGAACCTAGTTCTTCTTGGCAGCAGTAAAGTAAAAACACAGATATTTTTACGTGGAAAACACCTGGCTCAAAAGGTGAAAAAAACACGACCTACACCTCAGTAGGATTTTCTCAAACTCTTCACTAAAACTCTGAGCCAAACGGACTTACAAAATAAAATGTTTTGTAATCCTATGTAGTAACTAACCTCTAGCNATCGAACTACTTGCAAAATTTCTTCACGAATTTTTTCTCTCAATTCTTGATAAATTTCTGCTTTTGTGCATCTACACATCATAAGAACAATCTGCAATTTATAGGAGTTAGTAGATAAGGAATTAACTAGAATCCTAATCCAACTCTTGTATGGTGAAAGAGTTCTAGTCAAACTCAACTCCTAAATCCTTCCTTATCTTTGATTCTGTTCTTATTGAATAAGGAGTCTTTATCCACTTTTGTTTTTGCAATCTTTTCGATCAGAAGATATCTCAATTTAATCAGAATACATTTATCTCATGTATGTGCATCTCATGTGCCTTTAACTCTACTGGTCTATGTCACCTGTGATAGACCTGGTTCATCTCGGAGTTACTTTGTCAATCTTCAAAACTATTTCCTTTCTTGGGCCAACAAGGTTGTTGAAAGACTTGGAAGAAACGGGCATGATCCTGTTGTTGGAGAAGCTGGAGAGGCAGGGCTGGAAGGACATGGTCCTTCAGTTGGATGGGAGATTGGCCAGAGATGAGATAGTGAAATTCATGGCAAACGATGTGATCAAGGATGGCAAAGTCTCTATCCAAGTAAAGGGGGTAAAAATTTCTTTTGATGCCAAAGAATTAGGAGAAATCTGTGGCATTCCATCTGAAGGCTATGATGACTATACTAGGCAAAAACGGCCAAGTTAAGATGCCCTTCCAACTTCTCTGGTGATCACAAGGAAATTCTGCGACAATGAAGAGGAGGTTGAACCTAAGGCAGTATATAAGAGTGAGATGAAGCCCCCACACAAAGTGATCTTTGAGTTTATCAACAAGTGTGTATTACCACAGCAGGAAATGAGGCACATTGCTAATTACATAGATTTAGTTCTGATGGAGTTCCTGGACAGTGGGAGGTAGATAAATTGGCCTTGTTTCATCATTCAGCTGCTGGATAGAGTTGTAAATGGCTCCAAAACCCATGTCATTCCATATGGCTTCATTCTCACTTTTGTACTTGTTCGCTACAAGGTACCTCTGAAGAAAGTAGATATGGACACAAGCAAGGACCACTTTGGAATAAATACCCTTCTAGCTTGTGACTATGAAGTAAATGTCAACGCTAATGAACCTGGTTCATCTAGGAGGACACCTGTGAACAACAAAGTCAGAGCCTTTATACAGGAGAGTGGGGCGAAGGATGCAGAAATAGTACGGCTGAAGAACCGTCTAGCAGAGGTTGAATCTAAGAGAGATGCTCTCAGAACTGATCTTGCTAAAGAAAAGGAGAAGAATTAAGGAATTCTTCAAGATATGCTATCTCTTCTCCAAGCCAAAAACCAAGCCTCCAGCCCTTCCCAGCCTTCGTACCCTAAGCCTCCTTAGTACATCAGTGACCCAGAATAGGGACTTTTCTTATTTTTTGCTCATAGTTTTTAACTGTTTTTATTAATTTTTGTGGATTGTGGATGAGCAATGCTTTCTATCAATGAATTCTGTTGTTTTTGCTCTTGTTCTTGTTTCGATTTCTTTGATAGTTTGAATTATTAGTTCCTTGTTGATGATTAATCCATGATTGCACTTTCAATAGCCCTAGTGGCCATGAGTAATTCTTAAATATCTGGGTCTTTCATAATTTCTGCAACTTTTCGATGATACCAAAAGGGGGAAGAATGGTTATGTGCTACTCTGAACATGTGATATTTATAACCTAATGAACCTGGTTCTTTTGTGATAAATGCTTAATACTCTAAATTGTGTCAATGTTGGATCAAGCTGGATACATGCCTAAGCTTATGGATGCACAGAGTTTGTCATAATCAAAAAAAGGGATTTTGTTGGCCCAAGAAATTAAATGGTTTTGAAGATTGACAAAGGATCTCATAAATGAACCAGGTCCATCACTGGTAGATATATGCACAAGCAGAGTTAAAGGCATGTGAGGTGCACATGCAGGAGATAAACGAAATATGGTAAAATAAGAGATATCTCCTGATCGAAAAGATTGCAAAATGATAAGGAGAAGGACTCCTTATTCAGTAAGAACAGAATCAAAGATAAGGAAGGATTTGAGGAGTTGAAATTAACTAGAACTCTTCCACCAAGAGAGTAGTATTAGAACTCTAGTTAATCTTTTGTCTACTAATCCTATATATTGTAGATTGTTCTTACTATACAGGTACGCACAAAAGCAGAAGTTAAGCAAGAATTGAGAGCAAAATAGCGAGGCAATTTTGCAAGCAGTTCGTGTGAGATTTGAGTGAGCGAATCTGAAACTACTTGAACCAGCTAGAAGAATCAGTTCCAACTGCCTGCTTTTAGTCTAGTTTATTTGTAGTAGGTGATTTGAACTTGTACCTTTTCAACTTTATCTAGAAGCATATGTAATAGGTACTATGTGTTTCAAGTTATAGCTAACTTGGAGTTTGTTGCAAATAGCTAGAGGCTAGTTTGCTACAAAGGATTAGAGGTAATCCTAGGTTTACAAAAGAGTTTTTGTAAATGCTGTTTGACTCACTGATTTAGAAAGGGTTTTGGGAAAATCCTATTGGGAAGTAGGTCGCGGTTTTTTCACCTTTCGAGCCAGGTGTTTTCTACATAAAAATCTCTATGTTCTTTATTTTCTGTATTTATTATTCCGCAAACAGTAGAGGTTGGAACACATAGAAGAACCTGGTCCTTCTATAACTAGTACATGCGAAAATCGGACACCACACAAATCACCCCTCTTGTGTGGTATTGACGTATAGAACATCAACTCCATCTCAAGCTTCAACCATGTGTGGAATTGTTTTCCACGATTGTGAAGGTAAAGGCCATCTTGCACGCGTGTGTCCATCTCCTACGATTAACACTGGCAACAAAGCTTCTAGACCACCAGTTTCTAATTTAGCAAGAACCTCTTCTGCTCAAGATTGGTTAATGGATAGTGGCACAAACATCATCTGACAGCTGATCTTAGTAACCTGGGTATTCATTCTGAATATCAAGGCCCTGGAGAAGTTACGTTAGGCAATGGTTCAAAGCTTCCTATTTCCTATGCTGGTAAAATTGTTGACTTATTATTTCTGATAAAAAATTCACTCTTGACGATATCCTACATATTCCAAATGTTACTCAAATTTATTATCTATTAGTTCGCTTACTAAATCTAACCAAGTTTCAATTTCCTAACCATGTTTTGATTAAGGACTTGGCAACGATGGAAATACTACATACAGTCCAGGGTAAAGCTTAATTGAATTCTCTTCCTATGTTGAAGTTATCCGCAGCTGCTTCTTAATATGCGTCTCTTGGGGTTTGGCATGCTCGTTTGGCTAATACATCCTATCCTACAGTTCGTCAAGCATTATCGTCTAGTGTCATTGTCCCTTAATGTAAATCTTCTAGTTTATGTTCTACATGTGTTGTTAGTAAGAGTCATAAAATTCCTTTTCATGAGTCTAGTTTTCAAGCCTCCGGGCTTTTGACTTAGTTCGTTCAGATGTTTGGGGTCCTGCTCCCGTTGTTTTTATGAAGGTTATAGGTATTATGTGATTTTCTTTGATTACTTCAACAAATATACATGGATTTATTTTCTTTGATTAAAATCAGAAGTCCATTCAATTTTTATACAATTTCGTAAAATTGTTGAAAAATACTTCGGTCGTCCCATTAAAAGTTTTCAAGCAGATTGGGGAGGAGAGTATCAAGGCTTAACAAATTACTTGAGAGTTAATGGAATTTTGTACCGTTCCTCATGTCCATACACCCGAGAACAAAATGGTTGTGCCGAAAGAAAACATCGACATATTGTTGAAACTGGTCGAGCACTGCTACATCATGCTTATGTTCCACATAATTTATGTGCGACAAACGCATTTGATACCGGTGTGTATACTATAAATCGTCTACCAACGCCACGTTTAAAAAATAAAACCCATTTAATGAATTGCTTAACTCCAATCCAGATTACTCATTTTTGCGTATTTTTGGGTGCCTTTGTTTTCAGTGGCTTCGTCCTTATACCAAGGATAAATTGTGTCCTCGATCCAAACCGTGTGTGTTTCTGGGCTATAGTAAGTTGCACAAAGGGTACAAATGCTTTGACCCAGTTTCATCAAAATTCTATGTTTCTCGTCATGTAATCTTTGATGAAGATGTTTTTCCTTTCGTTTCACAGGGTGTTATGGTGCCTCCATCCATAACCAATACAAAATCACAACCTCTCAATGTTCAGTTGCCATTACAGCCTTTGGTTGGCCCTTCTAGCATTCAACCAACTCTGCCGCAACCTTCTGTGCCACTGCACACATCCTCGTCACAAGTCGATCCTATTCCTGGACACGCAACTGCTACTGATCAGCTTTCACATGATGAAGTTTCTCATGGTGTAAACTTGATGTCACCAACTCGAGCTGAAGAAAATCCTCCATCTACTGATACGGTGAGCTCTAGTGCTCATGGAGACACTTCAACTACTGGTGCGCTATAAGCAACGGCTGCTCCTTTGCAAAAGATGGTCACACGAGCACAAACAGGCTCATTGAAGCCAAAAAAGCCATTTTCAATGTCAGCTGCGACTCCAACATCGGCAATAATGGAACCTTCTTGCTACTCGCAAGCTATTAAGGGTTGTTTACCTTGAAAATGTTAATTACAATTATATTTGATTATGTGGTTATAAAAATATGTGATCTATTTTAATACCGGTTGTTTAGGCAGTAGATGCTGAGTATGAAGCGAGAAAAATGAAATAAGAGCGAAAAGAACTAGATTACACAAACCAGGTATCGAAGAGGCCAATCTTGAGGGTGGTCGGGTAGGCCTCGAAGTCGAGCTTGAGAAGCTTGACTAGGGGCTATCGATAACAATGAAACATTGTTGAAGGCCTTAAGAATGGTCTATTTATGATCAATAACAAGTAATAGAGAATAATTCAAGAACTCAATAAATG
This sequence comes from Nicotiana paniculata, assembly GCA_005239505.1. NCBI lineage: Eukaryota > Viridiplantae > Streptophyta > Magnoliopsida > Solanales > Solanaceae > Nicotiana > Nicotiana paniculata. Next base: position 29,115 of record ML308231.1, read on the forward strand.
AGAAACAATAATTTAATGAAGCAATTGTAGAGAATGTTTCTATTAGAGAGCAGAGGATGTTCTTGTTCTTGTCTTGAATATCATATATCTTACAAAGTGATAAGGGTCCCCTTTATATATGAGGGGGAATCCCAACATAGTACATGCGTAATTAATGTAAAGAGATATGGCTGGTACATCCATTTAATGCCATGGTACGAGCTTGTACTATCTTGTGTACTTTGTCGGAACCACGTGCCCCTTGCGTTCTTTTTGCCTTTTTATATCGACCCTTGATTTGTACTGCCTCAAGGTTGAGGACCCTCGATATGCCCCTCTATGCCGAGCTCGGGCCTTCGAACCTTCATTTTCATCGAAGTGGCCATGAAATCGGACTCTCCGATTTTAGTCGTATACAGATAGTCCCCGCATTTCTTAGAATGAAGAGATAAGAAATAGTTTTGACCATTCGTCCCTTCGAAACTCCTACTATGATGTCAGTCCCTTCAGAGCATTAAATGATGTGACACAAAAAGTGGTGCAGAGGTCGCTGTCAACACAATTCTCGAGAAGCCCATGAACCGTCACAGGTTCGACTTTCCTGCTTCAAGCATGCCTAAAGGGCCCCTATAATACTAAAATCACTTGCCTTTTCATCGTTTTGCATCTTTTTCTTCAAACCTTCAGATTTCAACTACGTGTTCTCTCTTCTTATGTTCTACCTGCTCATATTTTTCCCATCTTCTTATTTCAAAACTCGATAGTTATCATGGCAAAGACTTCCAAAATGTTTCCATAAAAGGAGGGGGTTGCTTCTACATCACACCTGTCTAAGGGCAAATCAAAACCCCCTCCTACCATCGAGCAATGCATTCCTAGCCCTTTCAACACCATTTCTGACTTTACAATAGAAAAACCCCCTTCTACACCGGACCGATGCGAACCCATGTCACGATACATAAGTGTAGTATCAGATATTGAGAGGGTGAAACTTAACTGCCACTAGGGGAGGCAGCCCGAGTAGAGATCCCTACGGCTGACGAAACCGTAGTCACACACAAGGATGGCTTTCTCAGTGTATTCACATACCCCTTCACCTTTGGCCCCGTCGATTCTTCTTCTCCACCGATTGGCCCGGTGATTCTTGATTTTTGCCACCAATACCGAGTGACACTCGGTAAGATCTATCCTTCTTTTTGGAGGATTGTATATATGTTTCGTCATATTACCAATATGGTCGAGGGAATGAAATTCACCCTCGACCATTTGATTAGATTATATATCCCTCGACTCTTCCGTGAGGGCCTTATTAAAATACACCGTCAATCCACCAAGGCGTTTCTCGCCTGCATCGACGAGGATAGAGATCGGGGATGGATGAGTTGATTCGTCAGAATAAAAACCTCGGACATCATCCCTGTTGACAGAATGCCATTCCCAGAGGAGTGGAATATGAAACGTAAGTACCTTTGAATCGAGCATGCTTTCGCTGTCTCTTTCTCTTTCGACTGATTTTCTTTTAATTGTGCATCCACTGTTTGGTTTCCCGGTGCAGTTCAGGACCTTCCGGGGTGGATCAAACGTTTAGCTCCGCTTTTCCATACAACAAACGCATATGGCGTGAGCTGGCCAAAACACAATGGCAGGCCAAGAACCATGGTACGCTCTGATTGCTACTGCTTTTACATTCTTTGTAAGAATTTTTTATGATGATGCTTTTTGACATAATATATTTGTGCAGGCCTTGGTGAAGGAGTGTTGATGAGGCCTCCCCTACCCGGTGAGTAATAGGTCCCGAAGGCCACCAAAGATAAGAAAAGGAAGAAAGAGGCCCCAGCGGGGACCCTAAAATCAAAAAGGCCAAAGACTCGGAGGCCTAAGACTAATGCCACGGCCTTGTCTTCAACGGTTGCTGGGAGCCTGTAGGACGTGGAGTAGAGCGATGATGACTTCCCTTTGGTATAAAGGGAAAAGCGAAGCACTGAGGATTCGATGGCTGTTGAGCGGTCGCCTGTTGAGCTTGAGGTTGCCGATGCGGACCTACCGTTTGTAGAGGAGACCCTCGAGGAGGGTTTGGGCGCAGTCCCCGATACGCTCATTGGACATGGCACAGTCCGTGTTGAGGATCTTGGGGGCTCGCTACTGGAGCTTTCCAAGGTAGGGAAGAAGCCTCGATGGAGGCCGACATCGCTGGTGGACTTCATTTGGGCCCGTCATTCTCTCCAGGCGAGATACGAGATGCTCAAGTTAGGGGTGTTCCCCGTCTAGAGACCTCTCGCGGAGAGGATGACGCATTCAGAGAATACTTTGAGGGGGTAGATGAGGAGACCGATGTTGATGCCCCAGTTTCCCTCAAGGAAGCCGAGATGCTCCAAAAGAAGGTGACATTTTAGAAAAATATTCTTATTCTCTGATCTTCTATAGTCATTTTATGATTTCCCTTCTCTGTGTTGCATGTCAATAAGATATAGGATCAGGACTTCTTCAAGTTCCAAGATGAGTTGACTCATCGTGGAGAGGAGCTTGAGAAGCTTATGGAGGAGTTGGTCGAGCTCGAGGCTTTGTGCGCTTGAAGGGAGGAGGAACTGACCGACGTTCGGGCAAGCTTGGAGAGAGCACTTCGAGAGAGGGCCGATTTCTCCGAGCAGGTATGTTAGTACCCACATTCTCACCTTTTAGTTGTAACACTTGGTGTTGATTGACTTAGTTTCTGCTTCTCATATTACGTAGAAGGACGCCCTGGTGGAGAGGCTTCGAGAGGAGGGTGCGGCCAAGGACGTCGAAGTCATGGAGCTGGCTCGGCTGAATGATGTCGCGGCTTCGGAGAGGGAGATGCTTCGGGGGAAGCTATCCTCGGACCAAGATCTTCTCTGAGGTGCTCAGGAGGAGGCTGCTGCACTATCTGCGGCCAAGGCCGAGGTTAGTGAATATGTCTCCTCGCACAAGAGGGATGCCGCTGCTGCAAATGACCGGGAAAGGGAGATATATAAGAAGGCCAAGCTGAAGTTGACTCAGGCAGTTGCCTATGCTCGTGCACAAGCCAAGAGGCAAGACCTCGTGGAAGTGAGAGCCAAAGGTGTCGATCTCTCTGCCAAGATTGAAGAGGCCAGGGCCCTGGATGAGGAATTGATAATGCCAAGTACATCGGATGAGATCTCCGAAAGCGGCTCAGACAGTGGCGGAGGCATAGAATAGTTTTTCCTCTTTTTTTGCCTTTTCCTTTCTTTTGTATATGGGACCCTTCGAGGGAACTTTTGTAAAGAACACATTTGTAAATATATCTTTTGGAAATAGAGCATCTTTTGTCATATTTTGCATAAACTTAGTTCCGTAACATTTTCCCCACAATATGACTTGTATGCTTCGATTCTTCGCTTCCTCGAAACTCGTACTTGAAATAGGAGATCCCCTCGAGATCGAGCGCCTTCCCAAGTCTAGGTCGGCATGCGAGCTTTGATTCATCGAACCTCCTATGGCGATATCATTCATGTGACGTGACTGTGAAGTGACCGAGGTGGCCCCACCGGTACAGTTCCCCAAATGCTATGACGACTTGTTAGAAATTGAATGGTCTTTAAAGCAGTTGGTTGGCCACCTTTTGTTATATAAATATTCTAGTTTCTCCTTCATTCTAACTCTTGCACATTGCAAAAACCTCAACTTTTCTTTCAACTTTCTCACTCCTTTTCCATCTTTGCGAAAACGGGTTTCACTCCTTCCTTTTTACCTCTGCTTTGAGCAGCTATGGCTGCCGTGCCCGAATCTGTTCACCAAGAAGAGGGAAATTCTTCCTCTTCCCCTAGCCTGGCCGGTGGTGCACCGCTGGCGTATGGTGAGCTGACCTCGTACTGCTTCGTTCCGAAAAAGGACTTTGCTTTAGAGAAACCCTTCGATGCCCCAGGACATCGAGAGCATGCCTCGAGGTTCGTTCGGTCGATAGAAGAAAACCATCTCGAGTCCGTGAGGAGAGATTGTGGGTGAGGGGAAAGTGGGGTGCTGCAGATACCCTATCGAGAAGATAATGTCATGAATCATGTAGAGCGATTCTTGACCTTGTACACGTGCCCGTTTACATTATGCCCCCTCGACCGACTTGTGCTCGAGTTCTGTGAAAGGTACCGAGTCATCCTGACACATATTCATCCGTCCTTTTGGCGGATAGTGCTGATGATGAGGTATTTCACTGAAAAGGATGAGTTTGAATTTAACCTCAACCACTTCATTAGGTTATATCAGCCTCAGCATTGTCGAGGCCTGATTGCGTTATGACGACGGTCCACGAGGCCTTTTATTGCCAGCGATGATGAGGATCGAAATGGGGGATGGACGAGTCGGTTTGTTTGGGTGAGGACCGTCGACATCATTCTAGCGGAGTTCCTGCCTTTTCCTGAAAAATGGAACTTCAAAGATAAGCACAACGTCGTGCCTTAGTGTCTTCTGTTCTTATCAACTTATAAGAGTGTTTCGTGTTCTCTTTTTCAGAGGTCCAGTGGATGCCCGGGGAGGTCCCCGGTCTTGTGGACTGGACTCATAAGTTGGCAGCTTCCTCGACATATGACGAGCGTAAGTGGCGATTTCTCGAAGGGAAGATGGTAAGAAAACCACCACTGTATGAGTCGTGTGGTATCCCTTTTGATGAGTATTTCCTTTTGTGCGTACTAACTCTGATGCCGCAGGTGTTGGTGGGTTTTCTTAAATGAGGTTGTGCCCCTTCGAGGAGAGGGAAGTTCCGAAGGAGGAGAACAATTGAAAAAGATCCTCTACAGATGAGGACATTTTTGATGAGGTGGGGCTTTCTCGGAGGCATAAAGGAGGTGCCACTGCTGAGGAGAGCTTTATATATGTTGGTCATTCTGCAGACGTCAACTCTCCTCGTGAGGACAACTCACCGTCTACGGCTCGAGCTGGGGGCCCTTCCGAGGTTGTCGATTTTGTCAGGCCGGAGACCTCTAATTTTGAGGAAGAGGTTCCCCGAGAGAGAAGGAGCAAGATTCCTCCACCATCGTCTTCTTCTGCTTGGGACTAGGGGCCGCCCGGACCAATTGAGGTTTCAAGTGGGAATACCCCTATTGAGAGCGGTTCAACTGGGGCCGATGGGGCCAGGTCGGTAGATGCATGTTCAACTTTTAAGGAGGCCCAACGGCTCTTTTTCGAGGTTAGTTCTGATTGGATTTGTTGGCTTTTTAGCTATGAATCTTCATTCTTTGAATTGAAGTTTCTCTTTTTGCAGGTTTTTGACAAACTCAAGTCCGAGCTGCTTCACTGCGAGGCCCGGTTGTGGTAAGATTTGAGTAATAAAAGGTCTCTTAAGCTTCTTTGCAAGGAGAAGACAAAAGAGTTGATACTCTTCGGGTGGGGATGCATCGGAGCCGGAATTGTGAAGGCAAACTCAAGCGTCAGGTAACCCTTACCCTAAAGGGATACGTGCTTCCTTTCTCAATTTTGGGAACTAACACTTTGGTGCTTCCGTTGCAGGAAAAAACAAAAGTGTTGGAGCGCCTTTGGGGTGAGGTCGGGCAAGTTAGGTCCGAATGTCAAGTGTTGAAAGCGCATGTAGGCGTACATGTTATGACCTAACGGAATGCTTTGGCCAAGGCTACTGCCCTCTTGATACAACTTTGTAATGCCCGAGAAGATAGCTCAATTCAGTCGAGCAAGATTGCCAAGCTCGAGGCTGATCTTCTAAATATGAAAGCCGAGGTTGTGGATGCTCGGGCTGAACCTGAGGTAGTTCGGACTAAGGCCGATAAGAAGGTGGAAGTTTATTTGAAAGATGTTGTCGATGATCGCGCTGAGCTGAGAGGAGCTTTCGACAGAGAGAGGAGGGGAAATGAGTATGCTTGATGCAAATCCCGGAGGGAGACCCTCGAGGAGATACATGCTAGGGGCTTTGACCTCTCAGAAGCGATAAAACAGGTCGGGGTGGACGAGATCGATGCCAAGTTTTTCCTTTCTTCTTGAGTTGATGCTGATATTGAAGGCCACCGCGGGAGCTGGTCCGAGGGGCCTTCGAGGGAGCTGGTCCCGAGAGTAAACTAGATTTTCTGCTTTGTTGTTTGCATAAGACTCCTGTGGGAGCGTTGTAAATATGTATTTGTAATACACACACACACACATACACACACACACACACACATATATATATATATATATGAAACATTCTTTGATTTTATTTTCCTATTGATAGTTAGTCCGATGAATTGCACTTTGAGATGAAACCCTTGGGGTAATAAATTGACCCTAAGGCTTTTTAAGCTGGCGACTCAGGATCTTATGCTTTTAGGTCGGTGTGACCTTCTGTGTAGTTGGCGACTTGGGCTCTTACGCTTATTTGGCCCTGAGGCACTTTAGTTAACCGTATCGGGGTTAGTCTCTGAGCCGGGGTTCGACTCGAGTTGAACGGCCCTCAGGTTTTTTAAATTGGCCCTGAGGCGCTTTGGGTCGGTATGACCTGTAGCTGGCGACTCGGTCTCTTATGCGTAAGGTCGATACGACTAGCTGGCGACTCAGGCTCTTACGCTTTAGGTTGGTACAACCTTTAATGTAGTGGGCGGCTTAGGCTCTTATGATTTTTGGGCCCTGAGGCGCTTTGGTTAACCGTATCGGGCTTAGTCTCTGAGTCAGGTTTCGACACGAGCTCAACGGCCCTCAGGTTTTTTAAATTGTCCCTAAGGCGCTTTGGGTTGGTATGACGTGTAGCTGGCGACTCGGGCTCTTACGCGTAAGGTCGATACGACTAGCTGGTGACTCGGGCTCTTACGCTTTAGGTTGGTACAACCTTTAATGTAGGGGCGACTTGGGATCTTACACTGTTTTAGCCCTGAGGCGCTTTGGTTAACCGTATCGGTCTTAGTCTCCAAGTCGAGTTTTGACTCGAGCTCAACGGCCCTCAGGTTTTTTAAATTAGCCCTGAGGCGCTTTGGGTCAGTATGACCTGTAGCTGGTGACTCGGGCTCTTACGCGTAAGGTCGATACGACTAGCTGGCGACTCGGGTTCTTACGCTTTAGGTTGGTACAATCTTTAATGTAGAGAGCAAGTTGGGCTCTAACACTTTTTTGGCCTTGAGGCGCTTAGGTTAATCGTATTAGGCTTAGTTTCTGAGTCAGGTTTCGACTCGAGCTCAACGGTCCTCGAGTTTTTTAAATTGGCCTTGAGGCGCTTTGGGTCGGTATGACCTGTAGCTGGCGACTCGGGCTCTTACGCTTTAGGTTGGTACAACCTTTAACCGGTTTTTTTTGAAGTTTTTCGAAGTAATTGGAGGCCTGTGATTTTATGGCAATAGTCAGACGTCTCTGGGTTGCGTTAGTTTGGATAGAGCCTTATGACAGTGGTCATTGTGTTTGGCCATAGCCTTTTTGTCCCCGAGTGAGATAGCCATGGCGTCTATATCGAGGATATGCCTTTTGGGTGTTACAAGTTCAATATATAGCCTTGACTTTGATATGGGGTTTATGCCTATTTTAAAGTCTTGCAAATTTGTACATGCTTTGCTTGAGGTCTCATAGTTTTGATGCCTCCTCGTGGAGGGCTTACAAGTTTGAAGCTGCCGGCCCTGAGGTCTTACGACTATGAGTCGACTGTCGAGGTCAGCCCTTTAGTTAACGTTGATATTTCCCCATGGAGGGCTTATGCTGTTGATATTGCCTCATGTAGGGCTTATGAGTTTTCCGGCCCTGAGGACTTACGACTTCGAGTTAGATAGCTTGATGAACCGACAGTTAGGGCAGTCCCTGGGTTGGAATTGATGTTGCCTCGAGGAGGGCTTATGAGCTTGAAGTTACCTGCCCTGAGGTCTTACGACTTCGAGTTTGATAATCTGATGAACTAACTGTAGGGGGCAGTCCACGAGTCGGAATTGATGTTGCCTCGAGGAGGGCTTATGAGCTTGAAGTTACCTGCCCTGAGGTCTTACGACTTCGAGTTTGATAATCTGATGAACTAACTGTAGGGGGCAGTCCACGAGTCGGAATTGATGTTGCCTCGAGGAGGGCTTATGAGCTCGAAGTTACCTTCCCTGAGGTCTTACGGCTTCGAGTTTGATAATCTGATGAACTGACTGTAGGGGAAGTCCACGAGTCGGAATTGATGTTTCCTCGAGGAGGGCTTATGAGCTCGAAGTTACCTTCCCTGAGGTCTTACGGCTTTGAGTTTTTGGCGACTCGGTGGAGTGACTGTCGCGGACAATTCCTGAGTACTTGATAAATTTTTTGCCCTGGGACCGTCTCTTGTGAAAATGTCAAATTTCTTCGATGTGAGAAATGTTTTGATGATAGAAGGTACTTCTCTGATTACTTGGTACAAGTATACATGTTTTTACCGTCGAGGGTTCGATTGTTCTGTGCGGACACGGTTCATTCAACCGTTTGGTCCGATACATCATTTTCCTGTCAAGACCCTCTTTGGCATATTTCAGTAATCTCCTGGGAGAATACCCCTCAGTATTTGAGGTTGATCGAAGAGAAACCTTGAATACTTGGTGAGTTCTGCTTAGGTAGCATATGGATGTTGCCTCTTTAAAAACCTCGCTGGTAAAACCCTTTTGGGATAAAATCTGACGTGAGGGAAAAAAGTGCAACACATGCTTTAAGACTTAAGGCCTTCAAGCTGGGGGGTGCTTCGACTTCTTTCAATCGAACACCTGCACGCAGGTTATTGTAAAGTGTGAAAGAAAAATGGATAGGGTTGTACCTTAGATGTGATGGCGCTCAAGCCTTGATATGCTTTGGTTATCAGTTCCGAGGACGCGGCATGGTCCTTTGTTTGTTCCTACGAGGATGTAGTTTTTGATTGTTACTTGGATATTTGCTTGTTTTTTGGCTCCTTCGATGTAGAACGTGTCGGTGCCACATCATGCACTGCGAACATTTCTTTTGCCGCAGCTGTCACACCTCCTTTTTCACCCCGGTAATGGTAATAAGGGAGTTTTTCCAGTTTAAGTGACATTATTCAACTTTTGGGATTTATTTATTTGTTTTCAGAGTCGCCACCCGAATTTTTTACGGTGTCCCGGGACACCATTTATTTATTTTAGAAATCCCAAATCAAGGAAATTTGACTATGTTAAATTGTCTCCGAACCAGAAATCCGAGTAAGGAATTCTGTTAACCCGGGAGAAGGTGTTAGGTACTCCCAAATTCTGTGGTTCTAGCATAGTCTCTTAGTGATTTATACGTGGCCTAAATTATTTAATTATTGCTTTTTTACCCTATGTGTATTTTTATCTTTTTACCGCTTTTATTATTCACTTGTATTTCAAGAGTTATTTTGAGACGGATCACGCATGCGTAAACCTGTAGAGTTTAAAACGCGTCTAAAATCATGCCACGCGGATGTGTACACAATATTCGACACTAAACTCATTTAAGGTGATAAATAAAAATTGCGCAAGCGCATATTTTGTTTTGTTGTTAAAAAGAAACCGGAATTACTTCACGTGGGCGTGTACGCAATTTCGATTATTTTAAGAAATTCGTTCCTAAAGTGTCTCTACGAGTGTTCATTTTAGTCTTTATTTGTGTTACGTACACGTATACACAATTTGAGAAAAAAGTATATTTTAGTTGTTTCATTCAAAGTTACGTAAAATATATACTCCGAAGATTGATTTATTTTCTGAGTTTAAGGTAGTCTCTATCTAAAAAGCTTTTGAGATTCACTACGTCTAAAATAATTCCTAAATTAAGTCATGAGATTGGTCTATGACCGAATTTAGCCCCAAATTAATCACTTTAGGCCATCTTAATTTTGGCTACTTGTCTAAGAGCTAAAACTATGAAATTTTATAAAATAAGACATGTCCATACACAAGGTTTAGCAGAAAATCTACCAAATTCTTGATTATAAGTTACCTAAAAATTGAATGAACACATTTAGCTATAGTATTAACAGCTTTGTCAATTGCAAGTAGTCTAAAATTCATACTATTTAACTTCATATGTGTTGAATCTCATTTAGTAGCATTTATACATCTATTGTTATAAATTCAGAAAGTTTAAGGATATGAAATGAATTGAAAAACATTTTGGATCACAAATTCCTATTTGCTTGTATTTTCGGAATTCACTGAATCTGGAACGATCGCTTTCCAGAATCTTAGTAAATATTTACAAGGAGACTGATTTGGATACAAATTCACACGTAACACTGCTGGCTAGCAGATTTATATTTGTACCTTTTGAAACTGAAAAGAAATAATTTTGGTAAATCATAAGAGTATAAACGAAACTGGAGTCTTTGACTATTTTAATCGAACACATACCCAGATTTCTCATCCAAACTATATGACATTAACATTAATACTGATATATTTCATCATATGCTTTGGGCTTTATATCCCTTAGGCCTAATAGCCTAGGGTTCAGGTCATTTCGAACCTTGACGGGCTACTTTTAATGGCCTGGCCCATTTTGTATACTAAAACAACCTCCAAAATACTATTACACAGTCCAGTCTTAAATTACATGGTTCTGAAAATGCGTAAATGAATAAATTACAATTTTTCTGAAATGAAAATACATCTTCTGTAAAAATACTTTTTTTTTTGTGAACATCAGGGTGCTCCACATTGGATTCTTTGTACTGTGCAATTGAAGCTCTTCTTTTGCAATATTTTAACTATCCCAATAATAGATGTGTTATGCATCTTTTAGAGCAAAGCTGATCATTAAAGGGGTCAATTTTGACTCTAATGATGTGAAACTACATAGTAATAATAGAATTCTTTTGTGCATTGGCTGGAATGAATCTGACCATGAGGGATGCCATCTTATTTGACTCTTGAGAGTCATACTTATGTTATGCAACAAATTTCAGCAAGTATTTATTCAAATACTTTGACTAATATTAGCACTTTGAGGAGTAAATCTGACCATTTTTGCGGGTTCGGACTCCCTTCCTTAAGGCCCTTCTTAATTACACATTTTATACCCTTAAGGGGTAATTTTCAGCAACTAAACCATTATTTTTGCACTACTATGGGGTGAATTTGACAATTATAAGATCAAACTCATCTACCCTAGTGCAAATAAAAGTACGGACTAAGGCAAACACAAAACCAACATATAAATTATTTTAACTACATAAACTCAATGCATTTTGAAAACAATAAGACTTAAACACAACTAAACAGAATTATTCTAAGGATTCAAGTATTTCATAGACATCATTTATTCATATTCATTTACCAGCACATTAAACAGTCCCATTTCAGATTTTTCATACCAAAAACAAAGGAAAAGAAGATTCAGCAAGAGGAGAAGGATTTGGACAGCAAAGAAAGAGAACAAAATTCAGATTTGAGCATTTCAATAAAGTTAAGCTGTTACATACCTTGTTTGAAGAGAAAAGTAACAGAAAATCCTGACCAAATAAAGGTCAGGCCAAGAGAAAATTTAGCTAGAAGAAAGAGTAATCAGGCAGCAACCTCAAGCCAACACAACACCCAAAATTAACCCAGATGAGTTTAAAGAAATCAGAGACTGAAGGAGAACCAAGGCTGAAAACCCAAGCATATTCTTGATGAGCTTTCGAAAAGAAATCAGATTTTTTGTTCTACTAATATCTTTTGAAATCTTCTCATGGATAGCAACTACTCTAAATTCTGTGTTTTCAGATATGTTTCAGTAGCTAAGTCAGTGTAAAAGAGTGTAAATAGAGTGTAAAATAGAAGGTATTTCAGTGTGTGTGTGGGTGATTTTCAGTGTCCAAAAATGTTTTGAGTCTAAAGGGAGGGCCTATCTATAAGAGGCTTGGGAATGGGATATACTTTGGCATATTCCTCATCCAAAATTTGCTGAAATAGTACATAGGGCAGCTGTCACCCTTATCCTTTGGGATAACTTCCCCTATTCCAGAAATTTTTAGCCTATGAAATGACCTTAACACCCTTAAAAATCTGGTTTCTCAAATCTAGAAGGTTCTTGGGTTGTTACACCCAAGATTCCTTCATCTAGGATTCCTAATATACCCCTTGAAGTCCCTGAAATTACCATTAGGTAACCAAGGTTAACTTGCTTGGGTCATTATTAGCCCTACTTAATTAACCGTAGTTAGACTCTCTAGTTAATTAAGACTAGTAGGTACTCTTAACTAGGATTAGTTTATTTATCAAGTATTAATTATTTTTAGTTGATTAGCTGTTAATTAACTTAGAGTAACTAGTTTGACTCCTTAGTTTTAGGTTAATTGATTTGTTTTGATTAATTAAACCTAATTAATTATCTTAACTAGAATTTAGGACTTAGTTAATTATTTAAGAGTTTACTAACCTAGATTAACCTATTAAACAAAGTGTCTTTTAGAAGGTTATCACTAATTAGGCTAACTTTGAGTTGATTCACGACCATACACTGGTTCGAAATTAACTGGTTCTCTAATTAATTGGGCAATTAATTAACTAATCTAATTATAACATAATCAAATAAACCATGAAGCAATTAATCAACAAAGAATATCATGCTTAAAGAAAGATAGTAAATCCTAACAACTACACACTCACTAACATGAACAAAAACAGTTGTAATGTTAACAAATAATCCAATCGAACAAGATAAGGAACAATGCATACAGTGATAAATCGAATTATGCCGATAATCATGATTGTCAAGAAACCCTTATTACTAATTAACAGGTTTATCACAGAATTTAACTCATCAAGGCAAACAAACATGAACAATGGAAGAACAATGAACGAGAAAACAGAATCTAGACCTGACATTAACGAAAAATGATATTTTATCAAAGATGGAGTATTTATGGTTTTTGGCTTAAGAACAAAAACAAATAAGGGCAGCATATTAAAAAATAAAAGGAAAAACTAATCCTAAACAGAAATAAAACAAACAGTAATTAAACATGATTTCATATTTTGATAACACATAAAAAATAGTAAAAAGACTAGGTGATACCCGTTAAAGGGATTTGGCTGAAAAACGGATGTCGCTGGACCTTGCCGGACTCCGGAGGGGGTTTGAAAATAATTTCAACCCATATGAATCAATAACCCTCAACGAGAGCTATCGATCCATGTAGGTAGAAGCCATTGAAGGTCTTCAAGTCAGCCAGAGATGAGGTTTTAGGTTTTCCATTTTTCAGATCTGGAATTGAAAGAATTTGAACGGATTTTTGATGAAAATAATGGTAGGGGTGATTGAGAATGGGGAGAAGGTCGTCTGGTGAAGAATTGGGGGCGGAGTGTTGAGAGAGAAAAAAGAGAGGTATGGGGGAAGGGTATTAGGGTTTAAGTGAAATGGGGGGGAGGGGGGTGTTTGGACAGTTATATAGTTAGGTTTTGGGGGGTTCCCAACCGTTAGATCTTATGAGATCAACGGTTGGGGTCTACTGTGACTTAAACGGGGTCGTTTGGTGTAATGGAGGGGAGGGGGGCCAGGCCGGATTAGAGGGGATCGGGCTGGGTATTTTTGATGGGTAGAGGTGCTTTGGGCCTGGATAAATCAGCCCAGGTCCGAATTTAGGTTTGATTTCACAATTAACTAATTAACTTCAATTAATTTTAAACTAAGAAAAAGTGTAATAATTAGTTGTAACTTAATTTTGTTATTCAATTATAAATTAATTAATTAAACTCACACCATTCAATTTAACCTTAATAATGTTTACAATTTTGTTGAAAGAAATAAGTAAATTAAAAATCTAAACATTATCTGGCTTTATATCAAATAATTATATTTATTTAGATAATAATTAAGGCTAGGCACCTAATTATGCCGCTTCAAACCATTTATACATTTAAAATACGAATTATGGCCACATAATGCAAAATTAATTCACAAATAGCACTTAAATTCAATAAAAATTCATAAAACCAATTAATTTATCGAGTTTTTTTGTAGGATTATATGGTAGGTAAAAATCATGTGTTCACATCCGCGTGCTGCTCTCCGTATACTATTTTTACTCCATCCTTCGTAAGGAACTTCATCATTTGGTGAAGGGTTAACCACAATGCCCTCATATTGTGGATCCATGGCCTTCAAAGCAATGCGTTGTACCTCATGTCACCTTCGATGACATGAAACTTCGTATACTGAATTGTGCCGGCCACATTGACCGGGAGAGTGATTTCCCCTTTCGTTGTTTCGCTTGCCATGTTGAAACCATTGAGGACTCGAGAGGCGGGTATAATCTGGTCGAGCAACCCGAGTTTCTCTACCACCCTCGACCGAATTATGTTGGTCGAGCTACTTCGATCCACGAGCACACGTTTAATTTGAAATTTATTGAAAAGAAAAGAAATTACCAGTGCATCATTGTGAGGTTGAGACAATGTTCGATGTCTTCTTTCCTGAATGAAAGGGCGTCTTCAGGTATATAGCTCCGAGTTCACTTTTCCCTGGTGACTGATACTTTCGTTTGATAAAAAATGGGTCACTGAGGGACGTCGACTCCATCAATAATCATGTGGATGACATGTCATGGTTCTTCTATTTCATTTTTCTTGTTTGCATCTCTTTCTCGAAATTGATTTTTAGCTCGGTCACTGAGGAATTCTCGATGGTACCCTTTGCTGATTAGTCGAGCCACCTCTTGTCGAAGCTGTCTGCAATCTTCGGTCCTATGAACGTGGGTATCTTGATATTCACATATCAAGTTGGGGTTCCTTTGTGAAGGATTTGATAACACGGGTCTCGGCCACCTAGTGTCCCTGATCTTGCTAATGGCCGATACAATGTATGAAACATCGAGGTTGAAGTTGTACTCAGATAACTGGGGTGCCTCTACCGGCCCTGCATGCCTGTCGAACCCTGCTTTGCTTAAGAGTCCCCAAGGATTCTAACCTCGGTCCATCCTTTGGTCATTTCGAGGTATGTTGTGTCTCGGGATATTTCTCCGATTTTCCACGTACTGTTGATACCTTTATTTGTTTAACCTTGGCTCTTTTTCCGGAAGGCTCGATTTCTTTGCTAAGACTCTGCTAGGATACACCGAGCCCGAGGGGGCTTCCAATTGGTCGTCCTCGACCCTGATCTTTGACTGGTACCTATTGTGTACATCTTCCCAAACTATGGCGGGGTACTCGATTAAATTCTACTTCAACTGTTTTGAAGCTATCGAGCTTCACTCATTCAAGCCCCGAGTAAAGGCTTGCACCGTCCAATCGTCGGAGACCGGTGTTAATTCCACTCGTTCCAATTGAAAGAAGGACACGAACTCCCTTAACATCTCATTCTCCCTTTGCTTGATTTTGAAAACATCAAATTTTCTTGTAGCGACCTTGATGGCACCAGCATGTGCTTTCACAAAGGAGTCCGCCATCATGGCAAATAAATGTATCGAGTTCGCGGGCAGGTTATGATACCACATCATGGCCCCTTTGGATAGTGTTTCTCCGAATTTTTTCAATAGAACAGATTCAATCTCTTTGTCTCTCAGGTCGTTCCCTTTCACAACACAAGTGTAGGCAGTGATGTGCTCATTGGGGTCCGAAATTCCGTTGTACTTCGGGAGATCGGGCATTCTGAATTTCTTCAGGATAGGCATCAGAGCTGCACTTGACGGAAATGGCTTCTGCACGAACTTTTTTGAATCGACACCCTTCAGGATCAAGGGTGTGCCTGGGATCTGATTGACCCTCGAGTTGTAGGTCTCCACTTTTTTGTCATTAGCTTCTATCTTCTTTTCGCCCGATTCAATACGTTTTGCGAGGTCTTCGACCATTTTCATAATGGCGGAGTCGGCTACTGACCCATTATTTCTCGATGTTTTCGGTGCCTGTTCGACTCGAGGAGCCATTTCTGGTGGTGCTGTGCTCGGGGTTCTCTGATGGCTTTGCAGTTGAGCAATAGCCACCTGTTGTGCCTGCAACATTTCAAAAATAACATGAAGACTAACTTCCATTTCCCTTTGAGCAGGGGTTCCCTGTGCTTTCCGCTGGTCTCCTTCAGGAACGCTTGCATCTGTATGAGAGCTCACATCGACATGTTGAGCGTTGCGCGAGCCTTCATCGATAGGAATTTGCACTGGTGCCTCTTCAGGGTTTTGCTGTGGCACACCGGCACCTGAGGCAGCTGTGCCATTCTCTCTGTGGTCCTCAGGACCGTTGTTTTCAGGTGCGTTTACTGAGTTAGACATTTTCAGACCTGAAAGTGAAGATTCTTGGGCAAGAAAAAGTGTGAAGAATAACTTGTGTTTTTAGAAAATCAACACTAAAATAATCACTATTATTTTTAGACCCACGGTGGGCGCCAAACTGTTTACCTTGAAAATGGTAATTGCAATTATATTTGATTATATTGTTATAAAAATATGTGATCTATTTTAATACCGGTTGTTTAGGCAGTAGATGCTGAGTATGAAGCGAGAAAAATGAAATAAGAGCGAAAAGAACTAGATTACGCAAACCAGGTATTAAAGAGGCCAGTCTCGAGGGTGGTCGGGTAGGCCTTGAGGTCGAGCTTGAGAAGCTTGACTAGGGGCTATCGATAACAATGAAACAGTGTTGGAGGTCTTAAGAATGGCCTATGTATGATCAATAACAAGTAATAGATGGAGAATAATTCAAGAACACAATAAATGAGAAACAATAATTTAATGAAGCAATTGTAGAGAATGTTTCTATTAGAGAGCAGAGTATGTTCTTGTTCTTGTCTTGAGTATCATATATCTTACAAAGTAACAAGGGTCCCCTTTATATATGAGGGGGAATCCCAATACAGTACATATGTAATTAATGTAAAGAGATATGGTTGGTACAACCATTTATTGTCATGGTACGGGCTTGTACTATCTTGTGTACTTTGTCGTCTTTAACCACGCGCCTCTTGCGGATTTTCGGCTTTTTTATGTCGACCCTTGATTTGTACTGCCTCGAGGTTGAGGACCCTCGATATGCCTCTTGATGCCGAGCTCGGGCCTTCGAACCTTCATTTTCATTGAAGTGGCCATGAAATCGGTCTCTCCGATTTTAGCCGTATACAAGGATGTTCACTGGCGTTACGCTATGTCAGAGGATTATAATGCGCTTATTCGAAATGCTACATGTGAACTAGTTCCACCATCGCTGTCTCAAAATGTAATTGGTTGTAAGTGGGTGTTCTAGACGAAGCTAAAACGGGATGGTTCATTGGATCTCTATAAGGCGGGGCTTGTGGCTAAAGGATATCATCAACGACCGGAATCGATTTTGTTGATACATTTAGTCCAGTGGTTAAGCCGGCTAAAACACGGTTGTTGCTATCAAATGCGTTTCTTCATGGGTACTTAGATGAGACGGTACATATGTCTCAACCTCCCGGGTTTGTTGATACTACTTGTCTAGATCATGTTTGTTTACTTAACGATCTCTCTACGGATCTAAACAAGGTCCACATATGTGAAATAAACGTTTAGCTGATGTGCTTCCTTCTCTAGGCTTGGTGGGATCCAAAACTGATAGTTCTCTCTTCTATATGTTGAATGCCTACGAGAAGTTATTCTTTTTAGTATATGTCGATGACATTCTGGTTTTGGGTTCTAACTCTGCTCATATTGCAGCTCTCATTTCCAAATTGCGAAAATTGTCTTATTTCTTGGGCATTCAAGCTAACTAGACACGTGAAGGATTGCATTTGTCACAAGGTAAGCATGGACCTCCTTAATCATGTGCAAATGGGGTCGTGCGGTCCTGTCTCCACACCAGCTTCATCATCATCCAAGCTTTCCACCACTGGTGGTTCTCCATTTCATGACCAAACTCTATATAGGAGTACTGTTGGAGCTTTACAATACTTGACGCTTACTAGACCCGACATAGCCTATGGGGTAAACAAATTATTACAGTTTATGCATTGTCCTATGGATTCTCATTGGGTTGCCATCAAACGTATTCTCCGCTATGTTAAGGCTACTGCCTCTCATGGTTTATTTTTTTCTCACGGATCCTCTACCTTGCATCATGGTTATAGTGATTCTAATTGGGGAGGTGATATTGATTATCGCAAGTTCACCACTAGATTTACCATTTTTCTTGGCTCCCATTTGATTTAATGGGCTTCTCGGGAGCAAAAATCTGTATCACGGTCGAGCACAGAGGCTGAATATCGTGCATTAGCTGCTGCTATATCTGAGATGACATAGGTCGAGCTTCTCCTTCGAGAGATTGGCTGCTTCACCTCCTCTATTACTATTCTCTGGTGTGATAATCTTAGTGCAACCTACTTAACTGCTAATCCCATTTTTCATTCTCGGACGAAACATATGGAAATCGATTTTCATTTTGTTCGTGACAAGGTTAGTGGAAATTCCTTGTCGATCAGGGATGTGTGTTCTCATGATCAAGTGGCCGATGCTCTCACCAAGACTTCCAAGGTCCGATTCCTGGACTTGAAGAGCAAGTTGATAATTGTTCCACACCCTGCTCAACTTGAGGGGGTATGTAAGGATAATGTCGCGTAGGAATTGTTGAAGTGTATTTGTATAGAGTTGGTGTAATTTTTATCTCATTAAGAGTACAAAGCAGTGACTGCTTTGGAGTCTTATTCTCCAAGAACTCATGCATATATTTATGTATTTGCATACAAGACTTGTGTGCTGAGAAGTGTGTTCTGTTCTATCAATGCAAACATGGGTTGAGGGCTGGGTCTTCCCATTTGCGATAAAAGGATCGCTTCAGCGAACTGTGCTGTGTTCGCTTTTCTGACCTTGTATCGCATTTGCGATACAGTATCTTAAGCAACTTCGCATTTGCGAAGTCTGGCTGCATTTGCGAGGGGGTGTCGTGGTTGATTGTTGATTTAGTTGTGGAAAGAGATAAGTGCCGTGGTTAATCTTTACTTAGAGAATTAAGACTTGATTGATCTATTTGTCAATTAATTTTATGTGTTGGGACGATGTATGTGTAAGGTGATGAGTGTACGTCATGCGTTAAGCATGCGAGGTGGGCTTTTAACCGTGTATTTTAGCTACTTGATGTTTTTCTTTGTTACTTGCCATTATTTGTAAAATATCTGTCTTCCTTGGTACATGCCCCCTTTTACTACATATTCTATGCACCCATATTTTTACCTGTTGTCTCTTTCATTTGTTCTATGCTTTTAATTGTCTATTTGTCTTTACTTGCTTATATTTCTCTCTAGTCTATTATATTAGTTTGCCTTAGAGTATTTACTTGTTTTGGTTCCTTTCTCTTATGTTGACAGCTACGTCGTAGTTCTTTGTAGTTTGATATTATTGTTTGGGATTGGGATATATGCCACAACGGATATTGATATTATTATATGGGATCGGGTTGCACGTCGCTACGGATATTGATATTGTTGTTTGCGGTCCGGTTGAGAACCGCAACATATTGATATGTTGGTTGGGATCGCGTTGCACACTGCATTGATATTGGTATTAATATTATATGTGTGGATCGGATTGCGCGCCGCAATGGAAAAGATATATTATAAATGTTCTTGACTGTTGATTCCGTATCCCTGTTGTTGTTGTTTTCTGATGTTGACCATAGAGGATATTCTGGGGCCCTCTATTATGTACTTTCTCTTTCGATTTTCATGTTAATTCTTGTTCCTCTATTATGTTATTGTTGTCACTTATACTCGTACATGCTTATAGTCAGTGCCTTATTATAGCTTCGTCACTACTTCGCCGAGATTAGACTCGGCACTTAAAGAGTACATGGAGTCAGATGTACTCATACTATACTTCTGCACTTCTTGTGCGGATTCTGGTGTTGCTCCGAACGGCGTTTAGCGGAGGCTTGCTCGGGTCATCATTTGCCCGGAGACTTGAGGTAGAGCTGCACGACTTTCACAGACGACCCTGAAGTCCCCTTCTTGTCTTTTGTACTGTTATTTCATTCAGACAGTTATATTTTTATTTTAGACCTTGGTTGTAGTATTTTGTTTAGTAGCTCATGCACTTTAATCTAGGCCGGACCTGAGCCAAACGGGCCTCGATCCAGGCGGGCCCGGGCCAACGGTCCTAATGGATAGAACTGGCCGGCTGTGGGCCTAAGCCCACATGGGCCAGGGCTAAGTGGGTCGGGCCCAAACAGGCCTAAACGATCCGGGTTATTTTTTTTTATCTAAGGCAATTTCTTGTAAATATTGTGACATAAATCTTGTAATTCAAATTTAAAACACAAAAATAGTAAAGAGATATTCAAACTTGCACTAAAAAATCCAAAGGGCTAGTTTTTCAAATTATAGCCGTTGGCTATTTTATGTAATTATATTATATTATCTATGGCAATTTATTGTAAATTATACTATATAATTATGAATTATGTCTTGTAATTCAAGTTTAAACACACAAAAAATATAAACAAATATTCAAAGAAATATCTTATAATTTTTATTAATACCACATTTGAAAAAATGACAATATCTTTCTTAGTCTTCCTCCCCCCAATGGAATGAGCATAACAAGGTACTAATGCCATCATTAAAAGGAAAAAAAAACTAATCAAGATGTGCCAAAATACAAGTTACATGTTAATCTACATATTATCTCTAACAAATTTCATAAATCCTTCAAGGTTTGGAGGAATTTCCGTTGGTGGTGGCGGAAAAGAAGCTTGTTCATCACCGCTTCCGGGNTCTTCTTTCCGAACGGATCCAATCTCTGAAGAGTACTGATTTTTCCAAGCTCTCCCTCATAGACGCTCTATGGTCACTGATTTAAAGTCTTGCTTGACTGAAAGCGCTCTCTGATGCCATTGTTGAAGCTTGAATACTTAAAATATCTCGAGCCATCCTTGAAATGACCGTACAGTGTTTTTCTTTGTCCTTCCACCATTCCAAAACATTGAAGGTGCC
This sequence comes from Nicotiana paniculata, assembly GCA_005239505.1. NCBI lineage: Eukaryota > Viridiplantae > Streptophyta > Magnoliopsida > Solanales > Solanaceae > Nicotiana > Nicotiana paniculata. The sequence goes on from ML308231.1 coordinate 49,851, forward strand.
GTCGGGATTCTCTGTTTCAAGTCCCTGCGACAAATAAACTTGAAGCTCATTTAGTTGTGAACTATCACCAATATTATCACCTTGAGAACCCCTAAACCCCGTCCAAGAACTAAGTGATTTTAGCCCCGCA
>ML308231.1:50383-102530 GCA_005239505.1 Nicotiana paniculata
TAATTCTGCAAGTGATGAAATATAAACTAAACAGTTAGAAATAGTAGTATAATATTGCCCAGATAATTCGTTTGTAGCAACATGAAAATGTTCTAAAAATCTAGAAGAGTTTTAACATTATCCCAATCTTGATTTGTAAGGTGCTCATCATCATCATCATCACCACCTACACGAGCATTATAGGTTGCACTTATTTGGTTTCTATATTCATATGCAACAACTAAACTTTCATACAAGTAATTCCATCTAGTCGGACAAGGTTTAGGAACCTTTCTTTCTCTAAGGCCAAATTCATCACATTTTTTATAATATTCTATAACTCCACTTCTACGGTTTGCATAAAAAAGTCAATGAAGAGCAAATTTAACCTTTGCAATTTCAGTATTTAAAGTTTTCAGACCATCACCGGCGATTAAATGGTAAATATAACAAATACATCTAACATGAAAAATATTATTAAATGCAGAACTTAGTGTAGTTGTAAGAAAACCTATAGCATTAGTGTTACTAGAAGCATTATCCATTGAAACTGACATTATTTTATCGCTAATGCAAAAATATCTACAAATATCTGCTATTGTCTTAGCAATAAACTTACCTGTGTGACTTGAAGTAATTATTCTATAAGCAATAATGCGTTTTTGCATTATCCAGTCCTCATCAATCCAATGAGCGGTAACAGTAAGATAATCACAGTCATTACCACTCTTACCAATATCAGTAGTAATAGAAACACGTTTACTAATATGAGTAAATAAATAACGTAAATATTGTTCATATTCATATTTATATTTATAAATATCAGCCTTTACGGTAGTGTGAGGCCATCCTTTAAAAGTAGGATTATAAATTCTTCTAATATAATGGAAAAAGTGAGGGTTAGAAGGAAAACTATATGGTAAGCACATAACAGTAACTATTTTTGCCAATTCTTCACGATCTTTATTTGGATCGTAATACAAAATGCCACCGGTAACAGTGTTAATTCCCGCTTGAACTAGATTTGAACCGGTACTAGTGTTAATTCCCTGGGTACCTACACTTATCCCCTCTTGCCTAGCTTTCATTTGAAGTAATCTAGTTTTATCATTAGGGTGTTTCATTATGTGTCTGGTCAAACTACCAGTACTACCACGGTCTCCAGTAAATTTATGAGACATCAAGACGCCACAAGTTTTACACTTAGCCTTATTTTGATCTCTTAGTTGAGTAAAAAAGTGCCAAACAAGAGATGTTTCGGACCGTTGAGAAGGTTGCCTATTAAAAGTAGGGGTTACTACAGGAGAGTTAGCCGGGGCATCATTTGGATAACTATCAGTTTGGTTAGCAACAGGACTAGTAGGTGTATCATCTAAATCCGGTTGCATTTCATCTAAATCAATATTTTCCTCTGGAATACCATAAAGAGAATTCATATATTCATCATTTAATTGTGAACCTGCTGTAAGATCATGCATAAATTGACTATCCGTAAATTGAAAACAACGGTTATCACTATCAAGAATAACATGCGGAGGAGGACGGATAACAGGTCTAGGTCCGGTAGCCAGGGCCGGGGCCGGGGGAGTAGTAGTAGCTTGCCTACTAGATTCACCAATTTTAGCTTTTCCCTTACCATCAAATATTTTTTTCCAAGAAAAGTCCATATTAATTATAAGGAAAACAAATTAAACAAACGAAACTATAATATTAAAACTTAAGAGTTAGAACGAGTTTACCGAATTGACGAACAACTTCTTGAAAATTGTATAATGTTGAAGACTTGAAGACTTGAATACTTCAATTCACCAACTTCACAATTTTTCACAAATTGCAATAATAAAGTAAGCAATTATAGAAGAAAATTAGAGAGAGATTGATGATTTTGTGAGTAAAAATGAAAGAATGAGGGGGTATTTATAGTTGAGAATAGGAAAAAACTGTAATTATAAAAAGTTTTGGTTAAATCAAAGTTTGGGGGCCAAGTGGCTATTTTTAAAAAAGCCAAACGGCTAAAATTAAAGGGACAACGACTAGACTTTAAAATTCTAACCGTTGACCATTTTTTAGATAAATTTTTTAAAAAAAAAAAAATAGTCGTTAGGCCCGTTGGGCCCGTTTGAACCGGCCCAGGCCCGCCTACTGGTCTCGGGCTAAATGGGCCCGGGCTCACGGTCCCTCCCCAGGCCCATCTCATATGGGCTCACAGGCCCGTCTAGACCGGACCCGCCACGGGCCGGCTCGTTTAGCCCACAAGCCCAATGGGCCCCGGGCCCGGTCCGGTCTCGGGTCAGACCCGGTCCACCTGCCAGCCTTACTTTTGACACCTGATTCTGGAATTAGATTAGACAATGCATTTGAAGTTTATTATATATAATTTGAAGTTTTACAGCCTCGTCTTCTTATTAAAATGCTTTTAAATTATTAAAAATAAATATTTGACAATTAATATTGACTTGCGTAGCTAGTGCACGTTAGCGCTATTACGGTCCCATAACTGAAATTACGGGTCGCAAGAGGAACATATAACAGCTGACCTCCATTACATCATGAAAAATGAAGTTAATGTTTGAATTCATTAATTAAAGGTCAATCTTATGACAGCATTATTAGGAAACATTTAAGGTTGTACATAGATTATTCAGATCTGATTCTTTCAACTCGAATAACTAATTCTAAATTCAGAGGTTATGTTGGCAAGTGCATTAGCCTATTATCTTTCGACAGCGACAATTGTAGTCTTATATTGTCGGGAAACAAACGAAAAAATAATGAAATAAAGAAAAAATTAAAAGAGGTAGAAGTTTTCTCAATCCATTGCAATTTGTGTTTTTAATACGAGGAGCACACTTTTGTTTGATAATATATGTCTAACAAGAAGATAACACTGACGTTCTTGGAACGACTACGTACTAGAAGAAAACTTTAAGACTGCCCACTCATAATACCTTAATTTCAGAAGTCAGTTTATAATCTTCTTAGCATCCCATTAATATACACGCTAAATACTCTCCACATCTTCTTTACCTCGCAAAGGTGGACGAAAACAAAAAAAATTAATATTCTTTATCTAGTATATATCTTTTGCAACGCCAAATCCCAACTTCCTTCGCCATATTGGAAGGAAAAAACATGACCAAACTCTTATTAATTTATAACTTGCAAGTTAAGCTTTTATATGATTTTCTCAAATTTGATTTGCAAGTTGGATATTAAACAAGATAACATAACCAACAGAAAAATCAGTTGGCAATGGAATTACCAGCTAATCATTAATGGATTTGAGTTTATCCTTAAAAAGCTTATTGGTGATATATAGAGATAAGCAGTGAAAAATCTGTTTGTAAAAAGAACCATATCGGTTGGCAATTTTACTAGGTTATTCTCACACCAATCTGCTAAAATTGTTCTTGAAATACTTATTTCCGCAAACACTGGTTTCTGTAAAGCTTGAATTGCCATTTGTCATGACCGATAGGTCGTTTTGAGCACTAGCATCTTTTTTTTATTTTTTGTGTTCATGATCTCTCATAGCCTTATTTAATGATATATGACTTGCGTGCGTGGTCTGTGTCGTTATTCAGAAAGCTTATGGGTGAAATATTAAATAAAATGTGATTTTTGGTTTTCAAACCCACTAGAGTTGACAACGGCTAATATTTTTCGTAAACGACCTCGAATCGGTATTTTGACGATTCCAGTAGGTTCGTATGATATTTTTGGACTTGTACACATGTTTGGTTGGGGTCCTAGGAGACCCGAGGGCGTTTCGGCGCATTATGTGGAAAGTTGGAAAATGAGTTTTAAACTTTGAAAAATCTTGAGTTTTAATGATCGGTTCTCGGTATTTGATGTTATTTTGATAATTTGAGCTAGCAAGCAAGCTTGTATGATGTTATTAAAATTGTGTGAATGTTCGGATTGGAGCCCAAAGGGCTCAAGTGAGTTTTGGATCTATTTCACAATTTTCGGTCTTGTAGAGTTAGTTGGTTTTCTGGTGTATCATAGTGCTTCGTGATCGCGGAGCCACTACCGCGATTGTGACGACCAGGCTGGTCGTATTGAGAGTTAGAGCCCCGATCCCCTATTAACTGCTTCCCGTATATCTATTTCTGCTATGGTGTCTTGCTGGGAGGTTTCGTTTAGGATTTTGGAGTGGTTGGGACAGTTAGTCCCTAAAATGGGAGCTTAAGCCTTAGGATTGGGACCGTAGTTGAAATTGTGTGAAGACGACTCCGGAATGGAGTTCTAGTAGCTCTGTTAGGTGATTTCGGACTTAGAGACGTGTCTGAATTGTGTTTCGGAGGTATGTATCTCATTTAGGCTTGATGCGAAAGTCGAAGTTTAGGAGATTTTGATCGACAGTGGAATTTTTGATATCGGGATTGGATTTCGATTCCGGAAGTTGGAATAGGTCTGTAGGGTTAAATGTAACTTGTGTGCAAAATCTGCGGTCAATCGGACATGGTTTGATAGGTTTTGACATCGGTTGTCGAATTTGGAAATTTCAAGTTCTTTAAGTTTGATTCTTAAGTGTGAGGGTTTGAGTTCATTCTTCAATTTTGGACTTGAGAGCTTGGAAACTGGCTATTCTTCGAGGGATTTTCAGAAGGAGCTCTGGGGTAATGATTCCTAAATCGATTTTGGTTTTATTTCATTAATCTATAGTTATTTTCTTCATCTAATTAAGGAAATTGGGTGAGAATTGGGAAAAAATTGAGAAAAATTCTTAAGCCGAATTTTGGGATTTTGATCGAGATTTTGGTATCGGATTTGAGTAATTTTGGTACGAATGAACTTGTGAGTGAATGAGTGTTCATATTTGGTGACGTTTATCCTATTCCGAGACATGGGCCCGAGGAGGCTTTTTGGGGTGAATTTCCAATTTCTTGCTTTAGCTTTGATTTCAGTAGCTAGATTAGTTCCTTGTAGTTGTATTTATGTTATGTAATTAATTTTGGCTAGATTTGGGCCATTCCTAGTCGGATTATCGTTGAATGAGCATTGTTACGGATTGATTGCGTTTGGTTCGAGATAAGTGGCTTGCTTAACCTTGTGTGGGGTAACTCCCCTTAGGATTTGGTACTGTTATGATATGTGAGCGCTGTGTACGTAAGGTGACAAGTACGTACACGGGCTAATTGTTGTAAAACCCCGATTTCTACTAAGTATGCCCTGTTTTCTTTCTTATTTGAATCTTATCAGCATGCATGGCATCCTGCTAGTCTAAAATAACATGCCTACTTGCCTTAACTGTTTATCTGAACTACATGCAGCATGTTTAGTGAACTTACCTGTTATCCTTATCTTGTACTTAGGTTGAATTGTAGGATTTCATGTTGTAACTATCGAATTCTATTATTTGGATTTCATATTTACTTTGGGACTATGGAACGGTATTCCGGGAGATCCCCCTGTCTTGCATATTTACTTTGGGACTACGAAACGGTATTCCGGGAGATCCCTGTCTTACATATTTACTTTGGGACTACAGAACAATATTCAGGGAGACCCCCCTGCACATTTACGTTTGGGACTACGAGACGGTATCTCAGGAGATCCACTGTTGTATTTCTCTGTACTGAGCTGTTTTGCTTTTTATTATTTCTTTCTTGTTAAATTTCAGTCTTTATTTTACTGCAATATTCCATTCTTCCTTGCTTTACTATATATTTACACACACTAGTAGGGCCCTGACTTGACCTTGTCACTACTCGACCGACGTTAGGCTTGGCACTTACTGGGTACTATTGTGGTATGCTTACACCCTTTCCTGCACAAGTTTTTCGTGCGCAGATCCAGGTTCTTCTTACCAGCCTTGTTCATAGTTGCAGTAGCTACTGTAAGAGACTTCAAGGTACATCTGCCCCGCCTGCAAATCCTTGGATTTCCCCTCTATCCCCCTATGTTTATCCTTTTCCTAATATCTATAGATAGTGATGTATAGAAAAGTTAGAATCTCATAGGAGCTTGTGACTTACGATGTTTCGGGTCTTGGGAGTGTTTTTGTACATTTCGGAAGTTGATAATTGTATATTCCGAGTAACATTAAATTTCTTATTTAGATTATTGTTACTGTTAGTTATTAATGTTTATACTTTCATTTCATTTCCGCAAAGTGTTACGCTTACCTTGTCGTCGAGACTAGGTGCTGTCACGACAATTCATGGAGGGAGAATTTGGGTCTGACAAGTTGGTATAAGAGCTTTAGGTTCATAGGTATTGTGAGTCACAAGCCAATTTATTAGAGTGTCGCAGAGCGGTAAGGTGACGTCTGTACTTATCTTCGGGAGGCTAAATACCTGTTAGGAACAATCACACTTCTTTGATTTCCTCGTCGTGCGAGGTATTGACAGCAAGTTCTAAAAATTGTCTATTCTATTCTTTATCACAGATAGTGAGGACCCGTACCAGGAGATCTGACGATCAGGCACCCGAGCCCCCTACTAGATTTTCCAGAGGCAGAGGCTGTGGTAGAGGACGACCACGCGGTGCAGCCAGAGCACTTGCGCGAGCTACGACAAAGAAGCCCCCAACAGCTTTAGCTGGAGGGCAAGCACCGGAGGTTTCTATTGCTGCACCATCCATCCAGGAGACTCTAGCCCATTTCATGAGCATGCTCAACACCTTAGCTCATGCTGGATTTATCCTACTAGCTGCCGCCACATCTTAGGCCGGGGGAGGGGCACGAACTCCCGCAGCTTGCACTCCTGAGCAGAGGGTCCAGGTTGATCATGCCCCAGAGTTCATTCCTATGTCGTCGGTAGCTCTGGTTCAGCATGAGACCATGGCAACCGATTTTGAGGCAGAGCAGCTCAGACTTGAGAGGTACAAGAAGTACCAACCACCTACTTTCAGCGGATTAGCTTCAGATATTGATCAGGGTTTTTTGGAGGAGTGTCATCGTATTCTCCGTACTATGGGAATAATGGAGACGAGTGGGGTTTCTTTCACCACTTTCCAGCTTAGAGGAGCATCCTATCACTGGTGGCATGCTTATGAGTTGAGTAGTCCGGATGAGGCATCCTCACTCACATGGACTCAGTTCTCGGATATATTTTTGAGAGAGTATGTTCCTCAGAGCCTCAGGGATGCATGGAGCACAAAGTTTGAGTACTTGCGCTAGGGTTGTATGACTGTGTTAGAGTATGCAATCCGTTTCAGTAAGTTGGCCCGACATGCACCGGCCCTGTTGCCACAGTTCAGGAGAGGGTTCGTCGCTTTATTGAGGGACTCCACCCAGTACCATGACCGGTTCTTCCAGGGAGTTGGAGATGGATATCTCTTATCAGCAGGTCGTGAGTATTGCCAGGAGAAGGGAGGGCATGCTTGCCCGGGTCAGATAGAAGAGAGAGGCCAAGAGGTCTCGAGAGACTGGTTATTATTCAAGTTCGTGCCCCAGCAGCTCGCCATGGTAGGGGTTATGTGATTCTCTTTGTTCATTCAGCTCTTTTAGGTGCCAGAGGTATTCCAGCTCCTTCCCAGCTCCACGAGCCTTATTATGCACCACTAGTGTCTAGTGTGCCTCCTGTTCGGGATGCTATTAGCGGCCAGGCCTGAGTCAGTCACTACAACCACGTCTGCCGAGGGGTTGTTTTGAGTGTGGCGACACTCGCCATATGGTGAGGGATTTCCCCAGACTTAGGAGGGGTGCACCTCCACAGGTTTCTCAGCCACCACGTGCTCCACTGGGTCCTCCAGCCATGCTTCCAACACCAGCTACCGCCCCACCTGCTCTGCCAGCTAGAGTTTGAGGTCAGAGAGGTCGAGGTCGCCCTAGAGGGGGAGGCTAGGCTAGGTATTATGCTCTTCCGGCTCGTTCAGAGACAAATGCTTCCGACTCTGTCATTACAGGTATTGTTCCAATCTTTCATAGAGATGGGTCGGTATTATTTGACGCAGGCTCGACTTTTCATATGTGTCCTCTTATTTTTCCCCACATTTGGGCGTATCTCGGGATTCTTTGAGTTCCCATGTTTATGTTTCTACTCCTGTGGGATATTCTCTTGTTGTGGATCGCGTATATCTGCCATGTTTGATTGCTCTTAGTGGTTTTTAGACCAGAGCCGATTTATTATTGCTCAGCATGGTAGATTTTGATGTTATCTTGGGTATGGACTGGTTGTCGCCCCATTATGCCTATTCTTGATTGTCACGTTAAGACCGCCATGTTGGATATGCCAGGTTTACCCCGATTAGAGTGGAGGGGTACCTTAGAGTATACTACCCGCAAGGTTATTTCATTTCTTAAGGCTCAACGAAAGGTTGAGAAGGGTTGTGACGCGTATTTGGCCTATGTGAGAGATGTCAGTATTGATACCCCTACAGTTGAGTCAGTTCTTGTAGTGAGGGACTTCTCAGATGTGTTTCCAGCTGATCTTCCGGGCATGCCTCCCGAGAGAGATATTGATTTTGGCATTGATTTATTGAGCGGGCCTTGCTCTGGGTATCGGCTATGAAGGGAGTTATGAGTTTCGAAAAGAAGGGCAAGCTGAGCCCAAGGAACATTGGTCCTTTTGAGGTGTTGCGGCATGTTGGGGAGGTTGCTTATGAGATTTCCTTATCTCCCAACCTAACAGGAGTTCATCCGATATTCCATGTTTCTATGCTCTGGAAGTATCACGACGATGACTCATCTGTTGGATTTCAGCTCAGTCCAGTTGGACAAGGATCTATCATATGTTGAGGAGCCAATGGCTATTTTGGATAGACAGTTCAAAAAGTTAAGGTCAAAGAACATTGCTTCAGTAAAGGTTCGATGGAGGTGTCACCGGTCGAGGAGAAAACTTGGGAGGCCGAGCAGGATATGCGCAGAGATAAAAATTAGGAATTAACTTATGTAAATAGAGTTGATCCACTAAAGTCTTGAGCAGCGGTGTAGGATCAGATCCCAAATATCCTCATCTTTTCACAGCTTCAGGTATGTCTCTATACTCGTTCGAGGACGAATTAGTTTTTTTAAAACGGGGAGGATGTGACGACCTGGCCGGTCGTATTGAGAGTTAGAGCCCCAATCCCCTATTAACTAGTTCCCCCGTATCTAATTATGCTATGGTACTTTGCTGGGAGGTTTCGTTTTGGGTTTTGGAGTGGTTGGGACACTTAGTCCCTAAAACGGGAGCTTAAACCTTAAGATTGGGACCATAGTCGAGTGGTATCAGAGAGGGTGGTGTCCTAGAGAGTCTACAAAGTCGTGCCTAGTAGAGTCTCACTTATGGGTGTGTTGTGCGCCACATTTATAATTGAGAAGCTATAGGGCATTTAGGAAATGTTACCCTTCTTTTGTTTCTAGATCGTGCCATAGAGCTGACTTGTAAGAAGTCAGTATGAAACTTTTGCCAGATTTTGTATGCACCAGAGGTGCAGGTATCACAGTAGAGCTTTAAGGCGTAATTATTACTAATGTGGAAGGAAGGTTATGAATGAAACAAAAGATATGGCGCGAGATTGAAAAGTAGGTACGGTAAAGGTGAAGAAGATGCGAGATACTCAAGTACAAAAGGTTGTGAATAGTTGAGATTTCAGATATAATTTGGGTTTTAGTTTAGTTTACAGAGGAGACCCTAGTTAAAATTTTGAAAAGCTCTAAGAGTTAATATTCGAAGACGAATATTCTAAATGGGGGAAGGATGTTACACCCCATAAGTTTACCAACCTTGATATCGTTATATATATATATGGTATTTTGAGTGGAATATTTTTGTAAAAAAAAATGGTTTGAAAAATATGATTTTATATAATTATTAATATTAATACTTTTGAATATGTTTTAAATTATACACATAATATGAGAAATGTCTATAAGATTTTTTTTTATTGTAAAGATATGAATTAATTTTTTTCACAAGAAAAGAAGGTTATCTTTTTACCATTTTAAGAATTAAGTGTACGAAAATTTGTACTCTTTTTATGATATTAGAAAAATTATAAGTTGAGAAAATATGTGCATTTTTTTACATGGATATTTTATGTATTAATGTTACTACATGACCACGATAGTAAAGTATATTATAGTAAGGTGTATAAAATGTATTAAAAGTGAGTAGTATTTTTGAAGTAATTTGGGATATTTTTAATTACGCGGGTAATGGGTTAACTACCGGATAACGGGTCATTGCCTAATTAATTAATGAGTTATGGGTGGATAAGACTAACCCTCCCCACCCCCACGTGGCATCCACCCTTTCTTTAAGTAATGACTCTTACTATAGTTAATCTAGGTGGCAAGACTAGAGAAGTATAGATCAACATTTTGTCAAATTCTTTTGCACTTATGATAGAGTTAATTTGTTATAACATTTGTTTTGTAGAGCTAACGTGGATCAAAAGACCCCATGTGGTTCGTCAGAGGATTCTTTCAATAAAATTCTTGTTATTCTGGTTTTAAAGATCAGAAGAAGTACAAGCACGTTTTGGCATTTATTCCAAGAACTGATGGAATGCCACCATAACTCATCTACCCACATAGACCAAAACGAAATACTCCAAAACTTTGACATAAAAAAGAAAAATGTTGAATTCCCCGTATTATCTTTTATGGCTTTAGCTAATTCTAATTTAATGAATACAAAAATCCTTATTTGACACCATTGTCAACAAGTTCTTCAATACTACAATAGTATTTCCTTAGTAGCTAGAAGAAAAATCCAGAGATCAAGATGTTGGGTTGATGAAGAAACAAAAAGAATGTTTAGTTTGATCTGAACAAACAGATAAGTTGTTAAGATATATTTAGGAGGAATTGATGAAGGAATATCTAATGGCAGTGAAGCTTGGCTAGTTTATTAATGCCTTTTTTGACTATATTTGAATCGATTTGGGTTTACATGTTCAAAATTGCAACTCCTCTCATTGGAGTATTTAAGCCAGAGAATATCATACGGATTTTTTCCTACTTCGATCCATCGTTACGTGTTTTCGCAAAAGAAAATCGGTTCAGGTATGTCAAGTCTATCCCTTCTTTCCTTTTGGCATGATCCAAATTATACAAAAGAAACGAGCAAATGCACAATTTTCATAAATGATTCTATTCACAGTAATACTAGAGATGCTTATGTTCTTGATTTCTCATGTGTCATATTATTCTATCATCTATTCATGGGTCTCAAAAATACGAAAGTTGGTAAAGTTTATTTCATGATATTAATTAGAGGCATAATGGTCTTATGACGTACCGAGAGATTTTATCAACATATTTCATATGCATTTCATGCATTTATACATGCACATTGACCCATGACCAGATGGAGTTATATACACGTATATATATGTATATATATATGTATAAGGGATATAGGAAAGGTTATGGCGTTATATACGCACCACCACGTGATCAGTTGGTATACGGTGATAATTTTGTCCACGGCGGCCGAGATGATATGATGGGATGCCCTCAGAGGCCTGATGATGTTATGAAACATGTACCTATGCACGTCATGACATTCATACGCATATGCATGACACTATAATTATTTCACGATTTACAGAGCTATCTAGACTTACAGGTTGATTCCTTTACTCCATATTTCTTCAATGCTCTTTATATATTTATTTACATGCCTTACTCAATATATTATTCGTACTGGTGTCCTTTTGTTGGATACACTGCATTAATGCCTGAAGGTATAGATAATTAGTTTGACGAGCCCTCATAGTAAACGAGATTGGCATTCAACGAAGTATCAGTAAGACTCCACCTCATTCGGAGTGCAGCCAAGTCTATGAGTCATCTTGTCAGAGTTTTGTTAAAGACTTATGGGTAGGCCGGTACCCTTCCCTATTTGATGTCAATTAATATTAGAGGATTTGTAGATAGAGGTTCGTTTTGTATAGTATGTCAGAGATCTTGACGGCCCATATGTATTCATGTTTTAAGAAAAATGGTTCAATAAAATAGTGGTTTCAACTTACAGTTGTACATTATAAGTTGTGGCCATGTGGGACCATGATAGTTACGAAAGGAATGAGTTCAAATAACTAGACCTATGAATGTTCAAGTTTTGGCCGAATGATCATGTTACATAGTGGTTCGCTCGGGCCAGTGCGGCACCGGGTGCCAGCCACGCCTCCCTAGGTTCGGGGCGTGACAAGTCAGAACTATTTGAAGACGACATCAGAATAGAGTTATTTCGGTTCCTTTAGCTCCGTTAGGTGATTTTGGACTTAGGTACGTGTCCGGATTGTGTTTTGGAGGTCTATAGCTCATTGAGGCTTGAAATGGCGAAAGTTGAAGTTTTGGAGATTTTGGTCAGAGGGGGAATTTTTGATATCTGGATTGAATTTTGATTCCGGAAGTTGGAATAGGTCCGTAGGGTTTAATGTGACTTGTGTGCAAAATATGGGGTCAATCGGATGTGGTTTGATAGGTAAAATTCGGCATCGGTTGTCGAATTTGGAAATTTCAAGTTCTTTGAATTTGAATCGGAGGATGATTCATGATTTTACCATTGTTTAATGTGGTTTGAAGGCTCGACTAAGTTCGTGTGGTGTTTTAGGATTGGTTGGTATGTTTGTTTGAGGTCCCGGGGCCTCGGGTGAGTTTCAGGTGCTTAACGGATGGAAAGCTAGACTTGTTCATATTCTGAAGTTGCTGATTTTCTGCTGTTCCGCACCTGTGGTAGGAAGTCGCAGGTGTGGCCCTGCAGGAGCGAGGAGGAGGTCGCAGGTGCAATTTTGGTCATAAGATCCTGCGAGCAAAAATTCAAGACAAGGGCCGCATGTGCGCATCCACATATACGGTATGGTGGTCGCAGAAGCGGATTTGGGGAGGAGCCAAGTTTTCGCAGAAACGGACGGGTGAAAGCAGATGCGCGTCAGCAGGTGCGAGTGGCTGTGCGCAGATACGATTTTGGGAATTTAATGAAATTTCGCAGGTGCGGTTTAACTGGCAGAAAAGACCCAAGTGCGAGGGTTCGAGTTCATTCTTCAATTTTGGACTTGAGAGTTCAGAAATTGGCGATTCTTCGAGGTATTTTCAGAGGGATCTTTTGAGTAATGATTTCTAACTCGATTTTGTTTGTATCTAATTAATCTATAGTTGTTTTCTTCATCTAATTAAGGAAATTGGGTGAGAATTAGGAAAATATTTGAGAAAAGTTCTTAGGCTGAATTTTGGGATTTTGATCGATATTTTGGTATCGGATTTGAGTAATTTTGGTATGAGTGAATGTGTGTTCATATTTGGTGACTTCTACCCTATTTCGAGACGTGGGCCCGGGGATTTTTTTTGGGGCGAATTTCAAATTTCTTGCTTTAGCTTTGATTTCAGTAGTTGTATTAGTTCCTTGTATTTGTATTTATGTTATGTAATTGATTTTTGCTAGATTTGGGCCATTCGGAGTCGGATTATCGTGGAAAGAGCATTTTTACGGATTGATTTAACTTGGTTAGAGGTAAGTGGCTTTCCTAAGCTTGTGTGAGGAACTCCCTTAGGATTTGGTACTGTTATGATATGTGAGCGCCGTGTACGTGAGGTGACAAGTACGTACACAGGCTAATTTTTTGTAAAACCTGATTTCTACTAAGCACACCCTGTTTTCCTTCTTATTTGAATCTTATAAGCATGTGTAGCATAACGTCAGACTAAAATAACATGCTTACTTACCTTAACTGTTTATCTGAACTACATGCAACATGTTTAGTGAACTTGCATGTTATCATTATCTTGTACTTAGGTTGAATTGTAGGATTTTGTGTTGTAACTATCAAATTCTATTTTTTGGGTTGCATATTTACTTTGGGACTACGGAACGGTATTCCGGGAGATCCCCCTGTCTTGCATATTTACTTTGGGACTACGGAACGGTATTCCGGGAGATCCCCCTGTCTTGCATATTTACTTTGGGACTACGGAACGGTATTCCAGGATATCCCTTTGTCTTGCATATTTACTTTGGGACTACGAAACGGTATTCCGGGAGATCCCCCTGCACATTTACGTTTGGGACTACGAGACGGTATCTCAGGAGATCCCCTTTTGTATTTATGTGTACTGAGCTGTTTGCCTTCTATGATTTCTATATATGTATATACACACACACTAGTAGGGCCCTAACCTGACCTCGTCACTACTCGACCGAGGTTAGGCTTGGCACTTACTAGGTACCATTGTGATGTACTCACGCTCTTTCCTGCACATATTTTTCATGTGCAGATCCAGGTTCTTCTTACCAGCCTCGTTCATAGTTGCAGTAGCTTCTGCCAGAGACTTCAAGGTACATATGCCCGCGTCCGTAGATCCACAAAGTCCCCCTCTATCCCCCTACGTTCATTCATTCCCTAATTTTTATAGACAGTGATGTATAGAAAGTTAGAATCTCGTAGAAGCTTGTGGCTTACAGTGTTCTGAGTCTTGGGAGTGTATTTGTACATTTCGAAAGTTGATTATTGTATATGCCGAGCGACATTCAATTGCTTATTTAGATTATTTTTACTGTCAGTTGTTAATGTTCATGCTTTCATTTTATTTTTGCAAAGTATTAGGCTTACCTAGTCGTAGAGACTGGGTGTCGTCACGATAATTCACGGAGGGAGAATTTGGCTCGTGACAACGATCGCGAAGGGAAAACATGGGACTGGATCTGGTTGACCTATGCAAGCGCAAAGTCTTGGGGGGACTGTCCTTCGCGAATGCGGAAAGCCTCAACGCATAGGCTTGGGGATGTTGGTAAGGGGAAGATGGAGTCTACATCGCGAACTCGACCTCTTGGACACGAACGAGGAGGCTTGGCTGGGTTGATGCCTTCGTAATAGCGATGAGGACCTCGCGAACGTGAAAGCCTGTTGGCATGTGTACTCCGCGAGCGCGACAAGTGCTATGTGAGCGCGAAGAGCACCTGACGCCCAGTTATATTAAAAGATGAAATTGGGATTTCACTATCTTTCACCGTTTTTGAGACCTAGAACACAGATTGGAGAGATTTTTGAAGAGATGTTTATCCCAACTTCATTGGTTAGTACTTTTCATCTACTTTTGATATATTCCATAAACATCCATTGATTTTTATCCTTAAATTTAGTAGTTTAAAAGTAAAAATTAGGGATTCTTGGTAGAATTTTGGACTTATGTAAATTTGAGATTAGGGGTGGCAAAACTAACCCAAATCAATTTGACTCGCCTAACCCACCATGTTTTAATCGATTTGGCCTGGATCAATGTTGAAGATGGGCTGGTTTAGACTAGCCCAAGTTAACTCATCACAAATCATCAGTCTAAATAGACCCATGATGATACTCAACCTTGACCATGAAAAGATTCAATCTTAGAGTCCTACATTAACACATGTTATAACTTCAATCTCTTGTTCACCATAGAGATAGATATACGTGCTTGATCATGCTAAAAGAAAAGAATAATCTCATCTTATTTATTGTCTTTCCCATTATATATATATTCGACATGTAATATAATTTTTAAGTGGTCGAGAGTTTATTAAATATCATATATTGTATGTACTATATATACCTAACATATAAATATTGTAATACACTTTTTTGTTACAGCACTACTCCATGATATATATATATATATATATATATATTAAAAATGAAAAGCCCTTAAGTTAAAAGTTAAATTACTTTTTTAACTTTATTAAATATTATTACCCTCCTTATTTTAAAATAAACAAAACCCTCAAAGCCCAAAACCACACTTGATACAAACAAATCTAACACACGCTTGATACAAATAGATGTGTTCCTTTGTAGAAAAGAACCCTATAAGATTATTGGACCATAATGCCCTTTAATAAAATAAATGATTCCACATTATTCGATCACTAAGACATAATGACTTCACAATTTCATTCATCTGTGTCTAGATGGAAGAGACGTGATCTGTGGCGGGGTCGTGTCGTTTGGATTACAATAGTGCATCTCTTTAAAGCATCCTTTGTTTGGTGCATTTATGTATAATATTAACTCTTGCAATTCCTACATATACGTAACAAATCAAATTAACTCTCTCTCGGATTCTTATTTTTTTGAATTATTTCTAAACTTCTCCTTTTTAAAGTCCAACCTTTATTCGTTACTCGCTCAAGTATTTCTTACATTTTCGGCTTTTGAACTCTTCTTCCGCAGGTACGTAATCCCATTTTCCCCCAATTTCTATCATTTGTGTCTAACATCTTTGTTTACCTTGAAAATGATATTAACAATTATATTTGATTTTTGTGGTTTCTAAAAATATGTGATTTATTTCAATACTAGTTGTTAGGCAGTAGATACTAAGTATAGATAAAGGGAATGAGATATGCAAACCAAATGTGCCACAAGGTTGAGTTTCGAGCTGGCCGAAATTGGACCTCGAGGTCTTAATAAGCACTTAATGGTGAAAATCTGATGAAGGAACAAAGATATTAGGGGCCTCGGGATAGCCTTTAAAGAATGATGAGCAATAAATGAAGAAAAATTGAAAAATATAATAAATGAAAGCAATAAATCAAACAAACATTGTTTCAGCGCGTTTAGGCAAAAAAACAGAGAATGTTCTATATATTACTCAACATTCATCTGTGTTACAAAATGATAGGGGTCTCCTTTATATAGGAGGGGGAATCCCAACATAGTACATGTCTAACTATGACAAGGAAAAGCTATTGGTACAACTATTTAATGGCCCAGTAAGGACATGTACTGTTCTTGCGGGCTTGGTCAGCTGTAACCACGTGCTTTCCATGACGGTCTCCGATTTTTATCCTGTCTCGAGGTATGCTGGGATGACCTTCGATATACTTTCTCGAGGGATGCACCTCGGGGTTGACCCTCAGATTCTGCTTCGATCCCATCGAGACCGGCCTTGGGACACCGTAGAAGCCTTAAAATCGGCCTTCCATATTTTTGACCGTATAGAGATAGTCCCCGCGTTTCTTGGAATGACATAACAATGAACGATTTGATTTCTTCAATTCTTCAATGCCTCCATTATTACATCATTTATGTCATGTAAGCGATTGATGTGACACAAGGGATGTTCAAAAGTCATATTTGCACGTCTCTTGAAAAGCCTCGAATTGATTACAGCGATCGACTATCTTTTGGCTTTTCTCAATGCGCATATCTGGCCCCTATAAATACTCCATCCTTCGCCCTTTACTTTTCACTATATCTTCAGACCTTCAAAAAGCTCTTCTTACTTATTTCTTGTGTTCATCTCCGAATCAAGTTTTCTCTTTTCTTCTGAAATCTTTCAGCAAAAATAGCAAAGACCTAAAAAATCGTTACCCAAGATGATAAAGCTTCTTCATCTTCACGCTCGTCTAAGAGCAAGGAAATAGTACCTCCTCGTATTGATGAGTGCATCCCTGGACCTGTGAAACGTCCTTCGATTTCAAGGTACATAAGACGTCTTCGAAACTGAGGCGGTGTGAACCCATGTCTCGATACATTAGCCTAATAACCGACACCGGGAAGGTGAAGGATGATTGCCGCTTGGGGGAGGCGGTACAAGTGGAGATTCCTTCTCGTGAAGATGATATAACAACGCATAAAGCCGATTTCCTTAGTGTATATTCATATCCTTTTACTCTAGGTCCGGCGGAGCCGTTGTTACCATCGATAGACCCGGTGTCCTTGATTTCTGCATACAATATCGAGTGACATTCAGCCAGATCTATCTGTCATTCTGGCGCATTGTTTACATGATTAGGTACTTTACGAGCATGATCGAGGGGATGCCTTTTACCCTCGACCATTTGATTAGAATGTACATCCCTCAAGTGTATCGAGGTGGCTTGATTAAGCTTCAATGTCGGTTCTCGAAGGTCCTCTTTGCCTGTATCGGGCCTCGAATGGAATATGAATCGTAAGTGAATATGTTAATTACGTATTTTCTCTTTCCTATGGACCACCACCTTCCCTTGAACTAACTTCCTTTGATGACGTAACTGTCATGTGGTACCCGACGCGGTTAAGGATCTCTCGAGCTGGGGTTTCCAACTCGATTTGACCTGCGCATATGCTAAACGTGTGTGGCGCGATCTGTCCAAGGCCCGATGGGAAGCTAAAAACCATGGTGAGGTTTTGCTCCTGCCGTACTTGGCTCCTTAAAAGATATATCCCTCGAATGTACTCTTATTTCTTGTGATTATCTGTGCTTGTGCAGGCCTAGGAGAGGCCTCTTTGATGAGAGAAACACCGCTCGGGGAAGCAGATACCCCAAAATCCAACAAGGAGAAGAAGAGAAAAAGGAAATCGTCGGCCGAGCCCTCGAAGCCGAAGAAGGATAAAGTGCAAAAGCCTAAGGTCGACACACCGACCTTAACTCCGGAAGTGGTAGAGAGTCTTCGAGCTGAGGGAGAAGAGAAAGACGGCTCCCCGCTAGTACTTAGGGGAAGAGGAAGCGTGACTGCTTCGGAGCTTGCTGGGCTGACGGTTAGTGAATCGAAGGCTTCTGAACCAGCAATTGTTGATGTTTCCCTACCTCTGGCTGAAGAGATTCTCGAGGGTGACTCAGACGGAGTCCCTGCCGGTCGATGGCCAAAAAATTTCCCGAGCTGAGGGGCACTCGGGGAGCCCAGTTTTGAGGCTCCCCGAAGACAAAAGAAGCCCCCGACCGGATCGGTCGGGGTTATTTATATAGGTGATTCTCCGCCGGGTCCGACATTCTCTCCTAGGGAGGTACGGGATGCCCGCAACATGAAGACTCTCATCGTGGGGGAGTCCTTCGAGGGGAATGATATGTTTGAAGGGTACTTTACTGGGGTTGAAGAAATATCCGATCTTGATGCTTCGCTCATTTTCAAGGAAGCCGATAAGCTCTGCAAACAGGTAATCTTTCAACGATTGTGCTTTGAGCTTCGATCCTCATTTTTCTGATTTCCTTCTTTTATGCTTTCATGCCATATTGCTTTATAATCAGGCCCTTGCTATGTCTCGAGCTGAGTTGACCCATTATGAGGAAGAGTGTCATCGGAGGCAGACGATCTCAGGCCTCTCTTCACTAAAGCAATATGGCATGAGCAATATGGCCGAGCATCATCTTCAGGATGCAAGGGCAGAATGCTGTAAGTATAGGGATCTTCATGTTGAATCGGCCACCGCGCTATCTCTAGATAAGTCCGAAGCCGATGCGCTCATATCCTCATACCGAAAAGATGCTGCTGCTGCTGCAAATTCTTGAGCCAAGAAGGTATATGAGGAGGCCGACCTTGAGCTGACTCGGGCCCTCAAACATGCTCAATTAAAATCTCGGAGAGAGGATCTCGAGGAGGCACAAGCAGGGGGCTTCGAGTTTTTGGCCGAAATCGAAAGGGTGAGGGCCCTAGAAGAGGAGTCGGCAGCTCTGCTTTCTCCCGATGATGGTTCAGCCAGCGGCTCAGAGGATGATGAAGAGGAAAGTGAAGTCCCCGAGTGGGAGGAAACCGTTGACGTTCCGGGACGAGAGCAAGCCGTTGAAGGCACAACTTCTGAGGGAGCTCCGTCCGACCAAGTGACCCCGATGGTAGATTAGGTTTTTATTTGTTCCTTTTTTGTGTAAGGGCTCCAGGTGTGAGCCATGTAAATATGCTTTATGAACCTTCATTATATATAAAAGGATCTTCGCTTTTTGTCATTTCTTGTCTTCCCTTTGCCTTTTTTTGGAATAAATTTTTACGCTTGTTGATAACCAATCCGGTGTGTTGGACTTATAATATAAATCCTTTAGGTTTTCGTGCTTGAT
The DNA here is from genome assembly GCA_005239505.1 of Nicotiana paniculata. Lineage (NCBI taxonomy): Eukaryota > Viridiplantae > Streptophyta > Magnoliopsida > Solanales > Solanaceae > Nicotiana > Nicotiana paniculata. Next base: position 70,023 of record ML308231.1, read on the forward strand.
GGGAAATCGATAATACTTGACCGTTTAGGGTCCCGTCCTCGAGATAAGTTTGACTCAGGGCCATCAACCCTTAGGTTTCAAAGCATTGCCTCTTAGGCTATTTTTTATTCGACCATTATTCTCTCTACACATCGGCCCCTAGTCTCTTTGGGTTGGCCCTTAGGTTCTTTAGGCTGTCCCTTAGGCTCTTACGCATGGCCCTTAGGCTGTTTTGGTTGGCCCTTAGGCTGGCCCTTAGGATCTTACGCATTGGCCCTTAGGCTCTTTTGGCTGGCCCTTAGGCTCTTACGCATTGTCCCTTAGGCTCTTTAGACTGGCCCTTAGGCTCTTATGCATTGGCCCTTAGGATCTTTAGGCTGGCCTTTAGGATCTTATGCATTGGCCCTTAGGCTCTTACGCATTGGCCCTTAGGCTCTTTTTAGATTGGGTCGACGCGACCTCTAATATGGCTATAGTTTTCCCTCATTTCGGCTAAAGACTTTTTGAAGTTTTTGTGTTCGTCCGACTCTTCGACGGCTCAAACAAGAACCTCGATTATGAGTCAATATGTGACGATAGTTGAGTACCCCGGGAGGTTTACTCAGAGGCTGTTTTTTCGAAACCTTGCTGATTGTTTCGAATCCTTTTCATTGAAGGCTAATTGTTTCGAAGCCTTTTTGTTGTTTGGAGATGATATTATCGAAGCTCCTTTTCTTATGCCGAGGGTATATTGATTAACCGATTCTTTTTGAAGTATTTTTGAAGTAATTGAAGGCCTTTAGTTTTGTGGCGGCAATCGAACGTCTCTGAGCCGCGTTAATCCGGCCGTAGCCTTTTAATATGACTGTAGTCTTTAGTCTCCAGGTGAGATGACCTCGGCATCTATATCCAGAGTGTGCCTTTTTAGGGGTCTTACAAGTTTGGATATATAGCCTTGGCCTTAGTATCGGGGTCATGCCTTTTTGAGGTCTTATAAATTTGATGTCGTCTCATGGAGGGCTTACTAGTTCGAAGTTACCTCGTTGAGGTCTTACAAATTTGGTATTGCTTCATGCAGGGCTTATTAGCTCGAAATTTCCATGTTGAGGTCTTATAAATTTGGTATTGCCTCATTGAGGGCTTATTAGTTTGATGTTGCCTCATTGTTGATTAAGGTCTTATAGGTTTGGGCATGCCTCGTTGAGGTCTTACAGATTTGATGCTCCCTCAATGTTGCCTCATTGAGGTCTTCAGAATTTTGATCTTGCCTCATTGAGGTCTTATACATTTGGGAATGCCTCATCGAGGTCTTACAGATTCGATACTGCCTAACTGAGGTCTTACAAGCTCGAAGTTGCCTCATCGACGTCTTATGGATTCGAGTTTTTAATGGCTCGGTGAGTTGACTGTTGCTGACAGTCCCGAAGTGCTCGAGGGTTTCTGGCTCTTGAGCCATTTTATGTGAAAGCAGTAAACTTCTTTGAGGAGTAAAGTGTTTTGATAGGCAATGAGGTATCGATTACTTGATGTATATGTACATGTTTTTCCCTTCGGAGGCTCTAATGTTCTAAATGGACACGGTTCATTTGACCGTTTGACCCAATACAATATCCTTCTATCGAGGCCCTCTTAGGCGTAACTTGATCATCTAAAAAATATAACCTCCGAGGGTGATGCCCCCGAGTATTCGACGCTGATTAAAAAGAAGCTTTGAATGCTTGTTGTGATCTTCTTAGGCAGCATATAGATGTTGCCTCGTTAAAAACCTTGTCGGTAAAACCCATTTGGGATAAAAACCGGTCGAAGGGAAAAAGAGTGCAACGCATGTTTTAAAACCCAAGGTCTTCGAATCGAATGGTGCTTCGGCGTCCCCCATCGAACACCTGTAAGAAATTAGTATGAAACATAAAGTGAAAAGGGAGAAGGTTATACCTTAGAAATAATAGCATTTGAGCATCGATACGTTCCAGTTACTTGGTAGTTACTTGCCTTCCATTGTGCCAAGTTTGTAGGACCCTTTGCCTAACACTCCGAGGACGCGGTAGGGTCCTTCCCAGCTCGGGCCTAGCTTCCCTTCATTTAGGTTTCGAGTGCTGAGGGTGAATTTCCTTAGGACTAAGTCCCCGACTCCAAAATGTCGGAGGTTTGTTCTCCTGTTATAGTATCTTTCGATCCTTTGGTTTTGGGAGGCCATTCGAACCAGTGAAGCCTCTCGCTTTTCATCTAATAGTTCGAGGGCTGTAGTCATGGCCTCATTGTTCGAGTCCTCGGTGGCATGTCAAAATCTAATGCTTGGTTCCCTAAGCTCTACCGGTATCAAATCCTCGGACCCATATACCAAAGAGAACGGTATCTCTCCCATTCTTGTCTTCGAAGTTGTTCGATATGCCCATAGTACTTCGGGCAACACCTCTCCCCATTTTCCCCTCGTATTTTCTAACCTCTTTTTCAAGTTTTCAATGATGGTCTTGTTCGTGGACTCGGTCGTTCCATTTTTGCATGGGTGTTAGGGCGTTGATAGGATCCTTTTGATTTTATGATCTTTGAGGAACTTCACCTTGCTGCCGATGAACTGCTTTCCATTATCACATGTAATCTCGGAGGGGATCCCGAATCGGCATATGATGTGGTCCCAGATGAAGTCGATGACTTATTTTTCTCTTATCTTTTCAAAGGTATATGCTTCCACCCATTTCGAGAAGTAGTTAGTCATAAACAAAATAAATCTAGCTTTACATGGCGCCGTTGGTAGGGGACCGACGATGTCCATCCCCCACTTCATGAACGGCCATGGTGATAAGACTGAATGTATTTGTTCGCCGGGTTGGTGAATCATTCGTGCGAACCTTTGGAATTTATCACACCTTCGGACAAATTCCTTCGTGTCCTTATCCATGTTGTCCCAATAGTAGCCCGCTCTGATCACCTTTCGAACTAAATAATTGGCACCAGAATGATTTTCACATGTGCCCTCTTGGATTTCCCGAAGCACATACTCGGTGTCCCCCGGTCCCATGCATACTACTAGGGGTCCATTGAAGGTCCTTATATAGAGAGTTCTATTCTCGTAGAGTGCAAATTGAGCTGCTTTCGTTCGAAGGGCCCTCGATTCATTTGCGTCCGTGGGAAGCTTTACGCTTCTCAAATAATCGATGTAGTTGTTCCTCCAATCCCACTTCAGACTTGTGGAGTTGATCTCGGCATGTCCTTCTTCAATCACTGATTTGCATAGCTGTACAACAGCCCCGAGGAGTATGTCGTCTTCTTCGACAGATGATCCCAGGTTTGCGAGCATATCGACCTTGTTATTTTGCTCTCGAGGTATGTGGACCAGAGTCCATTCTTTGAAGCGATGCAATGTGAATTGAAGTATGGGGAAGAATGGATAGAAATACGATCCAAAACCGGAAACCACCACCAAATAAAAACACTGGCAACTCAGCACTATGTCAGTTTGTTCACATCAGGCCTTAGCCAATAAACCCAATAGATTGGTGAAAACTTTTAAACAACACTTTATATTGAAAGCTTTAAAGATATAATCATTTCAGGATAGAACAATTTTCCTTTAAACATACTTTCTCCGAATATAAATACATATATATATATATATATATATATATATATATATATTTTTTTTTTTTTTTTTTTTTTTTTTTTTTTTTTTTTTTTTTTGGGTAGTGGTTGTATTTGCTCGTAATCGTGGTCCGTACTGGAAAGTGTTGTATCTGTTATGTATTTTTTGGGAAATCTAGTATAATAATGTAAAATGAGGAAAAATTTGATTTATCGTGGTAATCACACACTTTTAAGCTTATCTCACTGTTTCACATAAATAATGGATGATATAAACACGGGGAAGCGCGTTGGGTAGGAAAGGAAAATCAGGTTCGCTTGACTGGGGTCACCCGGTTGAGTGCCTGTCGTGTCCCTCGATTTTGGGGCGTGACATCAGTCTTCATTATTGGGGCAGATCAAGGCTCGGTAGTTTGATGATCCGCACTTGGCAGTTCTTAGAGAGACGGTACTGTAGGGTGGTGCCAAAGAGGTTTCTATTGGCGAGGATGGTGTTATGCGACTTCAGGGTCGCCTATGTGTTCCTAATGTTGATGGCCTGAGGGAGAGGATTCTAGAGGTGGAACATAGTTCACCGTATTCTATTCATCCAGGTGCTACGAAATGTATCGTGACCTGAGGAAGCACTACTGGTGTCGGCGGATGAAGAAGGACATAGTGGAGTATTTTGCTAGATGTTTAAATTGCCAACAGGTTAAGTATGAGCACCAGAGGCCAGGAGGCCTACTTCAGGAGATACCTATACTAGTGGAAATGGGAGCGCATCACTATGGACTTCGTAGTTGGGTTGCCGCAGACCTTGCGGAAGTTCGATGCGGTTTGGGTTATTGTAGACAGGTTGACCAAGTCGGCCCACTTCATTCTAGTAGCCACTACTTATACTTCAGAGAAGTTGGCCCAGATATAGATTCGGGAGATAGTTCGGTTGCACGGTGTGCCAGTGTCCATCATATCAGATAGAGGTTCTCAGTTCACCTCGCATTTCAGGATAGACGTACAGAGTGAGTTGGGCACCCGTGTAGAGCTCAGCAAAGCATTTCATCCTCAGACCGACGGGCAGTCGGAGCGAACAGTTAAGACATTAGAGGACATGCTCAGGGCATGTGTGATTGAGCTTGGAGAGCAGTGGGACCAGGTCTTTCCCTTGGCCGAGTTTTCTTACAACAACAACTATCAGTCCAGCATTGAGATGGCTCGATTTGAGGCTTTATATGGTCGGTGATGTTGTTCCCACGTCGGGTGGTTTAAGCCTGGCGAGGCTATGCCTTGGAAAGGGTAAAGTTGATTCTGGAGAGACTTCGCACGGCACAGTCCAGACAGAAGAGTTACGCGGATCAGAAGGTGTGTGATGTATCATTTATGGTCGGCGAGAAGGTTCTCTTTAAAGTCTCACCGATGAAGGGCATTATGAGGTTCAGGAAGAAGGGAAAGTTGAGCCCAAGGTTTATAGGTCCATTTGAGGTGTTGAGGCGAGTTGGGGAGGTTGTTTATGAGCTTGCTTTACCTCTTAGCTTATCAGGTGTTCATCCAGTTTTTCATGTCTCTATGCTCCAAAGGTACCACGCCGACTTGTCTCGTGTGTTAGACTTCAGTACATTTCAGCCAGACGAGAAGTTGGGCTACGTGGAGGAACCAGTTGCTATTGTTGATAGGCAGGAGCGCCAGTTGAGGTCTAAAAGGGTTTCCGCCGTGAAGGTCCAGTGGATGGGCCAACCAGTCGAGGAGGTGCCTTGGGAGTCCAAGGAGGACATGCGGAGCAGATATCCTCACTTGTTTAGCACTCCAGGTATGATTCTAGACCCGTTAGAGGACGAAGTTTTCTGTAAAAGGTGGAGAATGTAAAGACCCGGCCAATCGTTTTGCTTCCTAGAACCCTGTACCCCGAAATAATACTTCCCGTACTTGCTTTTACTGATTTATGACTTGCAGTGCTTGTTGGTTCGGGATTCGGAAGAGTTGGGTTGAAATTGGAACACTTGGTTCCTTAAGGTTGGCCTAAAAGACCAAGTTTGACTTCGGTCAATATTTTGAGTAAACGACGTCGGAATCAGGATTTGAAGGCTCCAATAGGTTCGTATGATGATTTTGGACTTGGATGCATGTTCGGAACAGGTTTTGGATGACCCCTGAGCGTTTCGGTGCCAAATAATGAAATATGCTTCTTGAAGTTCTATAATTGTTATTTGGAACATCTTTTGATGATATCGAGGTCCAAATGGAATTTTGAGACAAGGAATAGTTCCGTTAATATCATTTAAGACCTGCACGCAAAATTTGGTATCATTCCGAGTAGTATAAGTACGTTTCGGCGTGTTCGAAGTAAATCTAAGAACTTAAAGTTCATAAATTTGATCCAATTGGTGTTAGGGTGTGATTCTTGGTTTTAATATTGTTTCGGGCATTCCGAAGGTTCGAGCAAGTCCGTTTTATGATTTAGAACGTGTTGGTATGTTTGGACGGGGCCTCGGTCGGATGCCATTCCGACGTCGCGCGAGGCGAGTCCAAGATCAAAATGAGTTGTTGGTGCACCAGTTCTGGTGCGACCGTACCTGACATTGGCCAGCCGCAGGTGCGAGACCGCAGAAGCGGTCGACCCCTCATAGATGCGGCCTTTGAGCGGATGCCTAGGTTCCGCAGAAGCGGTGCCGCAGGTGCGTAAACCCTTTCGCACGTGCAATCCCTACCATCCTTTCCTCTTTTCGCAGATGCGGACGATGGTCCACAGAAGCAAGACCGCAGGTGCGGTCCACGCTCCAGAGGTGAGAAAGACTGGAGGCAGTAAGGTATTTTAAAAATGGGACTTAGGCTTGTTTGGGGTCATTTATCACATCCTTGGGCGATTTAGGAGCTTCCAAAGGAGGGATTTCAACTTAGCATTTGAGAGGTAATTTATTCCAACTTAATGTGAGTTTAATACTTGGTCATGGGTAGATTAACACATAAAGATTAGTGAAAATTATGAGTTTATAGTAAAACCTAGGGTTTTGATAAAAATAGGATTTAACCACGAAATTAGTATGAAATGTAGTAAAAATCATATATTATTGATCCTTAGGTTATGGATAACAACTTCCCTTAAGAATTTCCGGAATCCGAGCAAGTGGGCCTGGGGGTGAATTTTGGGAATCTTGCATTTGGGGTTGGATAATCACTTTAATTGCTAGAACATGAACTTGTAAGCATATAATGATTGGTTTTTACGCTATTTGAATAGTTTCGTATTGTGCGGCTCCGGTTTGAGGGTTTGAGAGCATTCTTGAGTTGGAAGTAGGCTCGGAACGAGGTAAGTCTCTTTTCTAATGTTGTAAGAGGGAATTGTCTCCATAGATGAAATGATTATTTATGTGCTACTATTTGTGGGGGGGGGGGGGCTACGTACGCATGAGGTGACGAGAGTCCGTACGTAGCTACTACTTTTCTTAAGTCCGGGTAATCTAGGACCCAAAGCATGCTATACTTGAAATATTTATAACCTTATTGACAAATTTAAATTGCTTGATCATATCAAATTAGTAAAGGAGTTTCTAAATAAGTTAACTTCATTTTTTTCTTAATCGTGAAAAGAGGATTGATTTTTCCTTGGATAAATGTTCCCCGGTGAATTCTTGATTGACTATTTTAATGTGTGTATTTACATTTGACCATGTCGCATGTATGATTCGCGAGCAGGGTGATAGATACATCTATGGTTCGCACTGTCCGGCCCTCCGACAGTGCACATTTTATTATTATGTTGGATCGGGTCGTACGCCACGACATTATCTGCGCATGCTATTTTCTTGGCACAACTGTGACTTGAATTTCTTAAAATGCCTTGGAATACAAATTGTTAACTGAAATGACAGGAATTTATGTACATTTATATTTATGAAAAAACTTGTTATTTTCTGTTATTTTCTTGTTATTTTCTGCTATTTTGTCTTGATATTCGTGCTTAGTCACATGCTTAAGTATATTGTTTGGCCTTAGTAAGTGTAAAGTTGACCCCTCGTCACTACTTCTTCGAGGTTAGACTGGATACTTACTGGGTACATAGTTTATATACTCATGCTACGATTCTGTACTTAATTGTATAGGTTTTGAGGCAGGTGCATCTGGTTACCAGTCCGGAGCACGCTCTTGATACTGAGGCAGAGATTCCACGGTGAGCTGCTTATCCTGATGACGTTCAGCAGCGTGTTGGAATCTTTTCATTTGCTTATTTTGTCTATTCTATTTCATACAGTAGAGTATATGTATACTTTTTTTCATTCCACTAGATGCCCAAACACTTGTGACACTAGTTCCTGGCACACACTTTGGTGGACTATTCTTTTGGGGATGTAATTATTTAGACTTGACTCCTTTTATCATTTCAATCTATATTGCTTTCGTATTATTATATGCTTATTAATTTAAATTAAGATATTGTTGGAAAGGTCTTTAATAAAATAAGATAGGATTTACTTGATAAATAGTATTGGCTTACCTAACTTCAGTGGTTGGGCGCCATCGCGACCTAGATTGAAATTTGGGTCGTGATACTGGTTCAATAAATCAATAACTTGGCTGAATGTGGTTGAACATGTATTTTGCCTGTAAGCTCAAAGATGAAGGTTTGTTGGTGTGACTTACTAGTAGAACTACTCACATAAACTCATTATACCTATTTTCCTTACCCTTTGAAAATTGAAATAGCTGTCATTGCTCTCATGTTGGTAAAATCACTGTTTATAAAAGAACTTAATTGAGAATCTGAAATAGTTTGGACATGACAATTTGAAAGTCTGATAGAACATGTGTTATTACAACTAGACATCATGTCATTAGGGAAAACATACTTTCCTGTCTACATTGATGTTTCCCTGGTTGTTATCATCTCCAGGAAGTTTGAACTAAATTGTTAGTATAGGTGTTTAGTGAAGTAAGGTTTCAATTGTGTTTATATCTTCTCTGGACTGATCTGAAGATCCCTAAAATGTTTGTTGACATGTCCTAAGTATCATGTACCCTAAAATGGATTCTTGGGTCAACGTTATAATTGGCTATGAATTGTTCATGTTTTGGTACTTTAATGGCAGCGCAACATCTTTTATAGCTATCCGCTTCAATGTGTTGAACTTCTATACATCTTAACCTTTGAAAAGTTTATCATGAAATTTGTGCTTATTTCTGGCAGTATGAAAATTACTAAGTTGAAATTTTACTCGTGTCTAAACCTTTGAGGAAGAGTAAGAATGAATAATTAAGGATTACTTGAGTGTGAACTTGGTTTGTGGTTGAGGTATTCCTCCCTGTCACAAGTACTGCTGGGTCCTGACACCTTTGTGAACTCTAAAGATTATGGGGTCATAGGGGGATTTTATCCCTGAATAAGATTTCACTCTAAGTCTTTGGTTATTAAATATTAAAACTAATTCCACTGTACTGCTCACCCCTTTATTATTATTGTTACTTGCTAATTTTATCTTATATTGATTTCACTAATTATTTCCTTGTCCATTTCATGCATATTCGATCTGGGCCATTGAGTCCCTTTGGTACCCTCGCTTTGTTGGAGTCTGCCATTGTTAAACGGGGCTTTTGCATCCGTGCCCACTTTTTGTGTCACGTTTTAATTTATACCCCCTTTGTAAGAAAAATTACATTCGTACCCGTTTTTGCGCGTAACTTCAGCATGCGGGGCTGAAGTAGCAAAGGCAATCACGCAAAACTTCAGCATTCTTGTAGACGGGCCTGAAGTAGCTTGCGAACTTCAGCTCTAGAGTTGAAGTTGTTGTCTTTGTAACTGGGGAACCAACTTCAGCTCTAGAGCTGAAGTTGTTGTCTTTGTAACTGGGGAACTTCTGCTCTAGTAAATGGGGAACTTCAGCTCTAGAGCTGAAGTAACATCAGCATACGGGGCTGAAGTTCCCGCAGTTACACTGGGGAACTTCAGCTCTAGAGCTGAAGTTTTATCTTTGTAACTGGGGCACTTCAGCATACGGGGCTGAAGTTCCGCAGTTATAAAGACAAAAACTTCAGCATACGGGCCGAAGTTTTGTAACTGGGAAGTTTTGTCTTTGTAACTGGGGAACTTCAGCCCCGTATGCTGAAGTTTTGTCTTTATACCTGGCGAACTTCAGCTTAACTGGTGAACTTCAGCTCAGCGAGGGAAAGGGAGCTGAAGTTATTCAAAAAGTGGGTACAAGTTAAAAATTTTTAAAAAGCGGGTATAGGTTAAATGGGGTCGACCAAATAGGGTGCCCGCACAATTTTTACTTGTTAAACTAAAACCTGCTAGGCCTTGTTTGCTTATCAGCCCAATAGTCAAGAGTCCAACCTCTCTCCCTTATTATTTTTAAACCCTATTCTCTGTTCTTTGTTATTTTGTATATATGTATCTTTGAAAGACTAACTTTATTATTGATAATTTTAATGCTGTGATTGTCTAGGAACATAGGCAAATTATGATTCCTAGGTAAAGATAAATTAGAAATTCTATTCACTTTAATTCCTCTAACATTTGATCACTAACTGATTTCAAGTTTAATCAGCAAAAGCCAAAGTTTAAACCTTGGAAAATTCAAAAGCAAAAGCGGACTCTCTTTAAAAATCAAAATCGTGAAAATAAATTTGAGAAGCTGGTTTCAAGATAGTAAAAGCCAAGTGCAATCAGGTATACGAAACGATGAATCTCAAAAGTCTTAAACGCAAAACTTTCTCACTGCAATTGATTTTCAAGTAAGGTGAACCCATTCCAACTTAAGGTATATTTTCAAAATAATCTCTTACTCTATCAAGTTATAAATAAGTAACCACCTTCCTTTTAAACACACACTAAGCTTTATTTCAAACAAAGAATTATTTACAGGATTTTTTCTCAAAAATAAAGCATATCTAGTTTTTATCTTGCTTTAATTGTGCTTAAATGTGAAAATATGTGTTTACTTGTCTTACATGTTTACATTTCTATAACATGCTAAACATGTGTATACCTGCCTACTTTCAATGTTATTACTTCTCCATAATTATTTGTTACTGCTTTATACCTTGTCATCACATCTTTCCTATTGAGTCTTGATCGTACACTATCACACACAATGACACACGAGGGTTTTCTTTTACACACCTCTGAACCTTCTTTCAAAACTCTCTAGTTTCAGAAAACGACTTTGTCAACCCAACTAACTTAACGTCTCGCAGTTATTCAGTCCAACTCCATAACTATGAAACACTCTGCACTTAACAAACATATGTCATGCTTCATAAACCTTAGATGGATCAATCCTTTGTATCGACTCACAATTAGGAAAGCCGCCTTAATGTCAATGGGTCATGCACCCAATAACATGATTTCAGTGGAATGATAAATCAATCTAGATAAGACACTAAAGATCTGGAGAAAACACTTACGAAACCTTTCATTTCTTTCTATGGAAATCAACTGTAACATCCCCGAGATTAAAATCTTCATGGGTGCACCTCACAAATGAAGCAGCGGTGAAGAAACATTAGACGGGAGCACAAAAATAAGATCAGGACACACCTCGGAGCACTAACTGCCCCGATGAACATCTGAGATGACAAAGTCCTCACTAAACCTATGATAGAGTTTTGGGACCCTGCTAAAGTGGTCTTCAAATTTGTTGATCATGAACTAACGCCAAAACTAGACGAGGTTACTAGCTTCACGGAATTACCATTCGCCGGGTGAAAACCAATACTGCTAGTCGTCATGCCAGACCACAGGTTCCTTCATGCACTGGCTATGACAAGCAATAGAAACTTGAGAAATGTCGAAGATGGATGAGTGATTTTGCACCAGATATTCGGTATATTTGGGCATCGAGAAAGCTATGGGTTGCATCTTGAAGAATTCTAGTGCGATCAAGCAGCATGGGAAAGCCTCCGCCCTTTAACATTTTCTCCTGAATGATTGGGACTGCTTGTTTCCCAAAAATAAAAGGATGAATCAATATCAACCCACTGCCCCTTGTTTTGGCAACCTTTTTGGGAAATCTACAAATCAACCTCGTACCTATGATACTAGCAGAGATATTTCGAGGACTGTCGGCATACCCAAGAGGATATGATTTCTTCAGAGGCTACAACTTGTTACTACAGATATGGGATACAAAGCACTTCTTCCAAATGAAGGCAGGTGTTGACTACTTTGGTAGAATCAACAAAAATATCTGAAGCAATAACGAATGGATGAGGCACTGGTTACACCACATAGACAAAAGAAATGGCGGGAAATGCTAACCCATCGGAGTGGAGAATTCAGAAAATTGGAAACTTTCCTAGTTGAGTGGCAGGTCAATCTTGAGAAGCCCAGGGAAGTACTTCATTGAGTTGGTAGGATTGGAAGGGATTCAGTCGTGCACTCCTCTGAGGGTTCTGAAAAAGTTTGGTCTGATTCAATACGTGCCTCTATGGCAAAGGAAAACTTTGTATAAATATGATTATAACGGACACATTCCAATCCCGAGGGTGAGGGGGATCCAATATGAATGGGAACAACTTGATCACAATGGGAATATGAAAAAATCCATGGTGCACGCCTGAGTAATTTATACGGATCAACAAAGAAGACGAGTTGGCTAGGCCTAGTAGAGAGTGATTAACCGGATTGGAGGATTCAGTAGAAGCTCTACAGATATATCACGAGATCCTTCCTCACTATCTCGTTACCAGTGCCATGCATCGACAAGTAGTCCCCCAGTCAGTTGACCACATGCTGCCACCATCGGATGACAACGACCAGGTGATTGAATACATACAGATTGAGTAAAAAATAGAACAAGAAGAGGATCCGGAGGTGTAACCAAAGTACAACAATGATGAGGATGAGTAGGAGGTTGAAGAGGGCCCCGAGGAAGAACTGGAAGAAGAAAGATTGGGAGGAGACTCCGGGGATGATTATTGAGTTGCCGGTTGATTTCCGTTTCTTGTATCTTTTAATTTCCTAAGGATGGATCTATAAGCCTACACAATCTTTCATAAACCTTTGAGAACCATGTTGTGACAATTGTCCCCTTATTGTATCAGTGATGAAGCCTTATTGTAACCCACAAATCCTATCAATGAAAATTGAAGTTTTCTTTGGATCTGAATATGTCCAAATATAAATATATGTAAAGCACTCGCGATATAGGCCCACCTCCGGAAAAGAGAGGTCCGTACGTATATTATGAAATGCGCTCCTCTGAATACATGAACTAATTGCTATATGTGCTTATATTTGTGCAATCCCTGAAACTAACTTTTACTTTTCTTTATTTTCTCGCTCTATCGCTTTATTTATCCCCGAAACAAAGGTTGATTTGTGTTGACACCTAAAGCTAGCCGAGCCACTGTACAATCTGAGATCCAAGGGAAGATGACTACAATCGATGTCCAAGCCAAAAATTCTCAAGTAGTATCCGACACCCCAGGGAGATTTGTGGGGGAGGGGGGAAGAATGGTACTCTAAATAACAAACATGTTGCCGAATGGAACATGAAATAGAGTCATTGAGACAAGAGGTACAAAAAATCCGGGAGCTGGCCCCAACCAACCCTCTTCACTTCCCTAGATTCAATCCCCGACCATTTCCCTTCATCAACCCACACAACCAAAACCCTAACTGTTATCACCACAAACCACACAACTTAAGTTATACCACCGGTAACCCCCGCAAATCCACCAAATCCTCCTATACACACACCTTATGTTTACAACTATGTCCAAGCACTGTAAAATCCACCAGCCATCACTTATTTGGTTCACAACCCTCCTCGTGACAATATCACTTTTATTGATAACCACACACAGCATATACATGCAGCAACCACACATGAGAGGTATGTTCCACCTTTATATGTCGCTTTTGAGCCTACCTTTACCGCGCTCATTACGGTTAGAGTGCCAATTGAAGTAGATCAATATGCTGAAATGGAGAAAGAAGCAAAATACAAGGAAGAGGAGCCAGTGTCGGAACAACTACGAGTATTGAGGAACCAAATGAATAATCTCCAAGATGCTCGAGGAAGTGAGAGCTTGGATTATGAGAACCTGTGCATACATCCCGATATTGAAATTCATGTAGGGTACAAGCTTCCAAAGGTTGATATTGTTTATGGGACAAGCGACCCCCATGCTCATTTGAGGGCATATTGTAACAAATTGGTCGCGGTGGGGAGAAACGAAAAGCTAATAATGAAGTGGTTTATACAGACTATGACTGGAGAAGCGCTACTTGGTATACCAGACAAGAACCCAAGAAGTGTAGGGATTGTTAGGACATGGCTGGATATTTTATGAATTGCTTGAGATTTAACATTGAAATCACTCCGGGTATATTCTCTTTGGTGAACCAATAGAAGAAGCCCTCTGAATCATTTCAAGAATATGCTCGCTACTGGACATCAGAAGCTACTAGGAATCAACCTCCATTGGATGATAACAAGCTGGCTAAGTATTTTATTTATGCTCAAGAGGGAATTTATTTCGAAAAGATGATGGGTATGATGGGCCAAAAATTCCCTGAACTGGTCAAAATGGGAGATTTCATGGAAGAAAGTATCAAGTGAGGAAAGATACAGTCAACCTCATTCCATCGGTAGCAGGAAGAAGAAGAAAGAGGAAGTAACGACGATCTTCCCCTACTATTAGGAAAGCCCTCCTCGTCAAACCAACTCCTACCCGATAAACACTCATCATCCACATCAATCCACTTATAACAAGTATATAACACCCAACCATACTACAATTCTCAACCCACTACAACCCGACCCGAGCCAGCGTACATCCAAACCCACCATGCTCTGATTCAAACCACCACCAACCAAAACACACATACCTATGAACCCAGGTCGTGCCCAGACTTTGAAGAAGGGAATCCCCAAAACCTCACTCCAATTTCTGAAACTTTAGCCCAATTGTTCGAAAGTTTGAGAAGAGCATGTCTGGTATACCTGGTGGAAGGAAGAATCCCCGACTAACCCTCTAAATATTTTGATGCAATCAAGCTTTGTGCCTACCATTCAGGTGTTCTTTGGCATGGCACTGAGGATTGTTATAGATTTAAGAATGAGACAGAACTACTGATTAATAAGTGAGCTATCTAATGCACCCCAGCCCTACCAAATGTAAACTGTAACCCAATACCAAACCATAGAAACTAAGGATCCAACATGATCACATTCGAAGAGGAGTATGACTTGAAGGGACTAACGTTACTATTGGGAATTCCGAAGCTGCAAGAATACCACCTCGGGTAACTCCATCGATCACTATGTAGTTGAAACCTCTTGTGATGGTTCAGACATTCCAACAACGTTCCACCACCACCATTAGAGATAAGGGGAGTCAACAATATAAAACAGTTCCATGTACTAATCCATCGAAGTAAATGGGCAAAATGACGAAAACCATAGCTGCTCACGGGATGACTAGGTCAAGAAGGTGTTACGCTCCAGAAGAGGTGAACCGAGGGAACCCAAGTAGAGAGAAGAATCAGAGGAGAAACATAACAGATGCAGAGGCACCAGAGTTTGGAGGAGGATTCCAGTTAAATAAAACCCGTAAAACAGTTGAGAAAGACCACTGCCCACATATCAATTATGGATTTATTGATGAGCTCGGACATTCATAAGGATGATCTAGTAATGGTACTAAGCGGGGTAAGTGTGTCGTGCAATACTACCAGTGAGGCACTAGAAGCAACCATTCGGAAGATGGTGGGGGAAAACAAGATTTCCTTTCGGGGGGGTGAACTTATGTGAAGGGTATGGATCACAGCAAGGCTCTACATATCATATTTACGTGTGACAAAGTCATACCTCGAGTGCCTGTTGACAGGGGATCCAGAGTAAACATTTTCACCTTCTCTACACTCTGAGAATTGGACATTCATTTGAGGGAAGTAAAAGAGACATGTAAGAGTAAGGGCTTTCGATGGGTCACAGAAGGATGTCACTAGAGAGATCTACTTAGCCTTGCAGATTGGACCAATTGAGTTCCCGGTATTTTTTCAAGTAATGGAATTTCGTCCTCATACAATCTACTACTAGGAAAGCCTTGGATACACATGGCAGGGGAAGTTCCTTCCACTCAACATCAGTGTAAGAAATTCCAGTGGCATTGCTAGGAGATTATAGTACATGGGGAGTAGAGCCGATTAACTTACTTAGAGCATGCGGTTCCTTTTATAGAAGGATTAGATGGGGTCAACCTTCCATGCACCCGAGATTATGCAAGAAACAGAAATGAAGAAGAATGACAAAATCATAGCATACAATCACTATATAGGTTGTGTACGGTAAAAATCACGGAGTCCGATTTTATAACTGTTATGACACCCATGACTGGCCTCGAGGAGTCTGAAGTGGAACTCATTGTTTGAGCCCAGGGTGTATCCCTCGAGGAGGCGCATCGAAGGCGCATTATGATCGACCTTGGTGTAGCATAAATCGGTGACCATGTTGATATAAGTTCTCATACCGACGGAAGTGCACACCGGGAAAACCAACATGATGCACAAAAAACTCCAGCCCAGGAGGAAAGAGAAGTTATACTTCATGGTATTTTTGAAATGTTACAGGCACAACAAGTGGCTATTGCGCAGCTACAAAAGCCATAAAAAAACTCCAAGCACAGCACCGCCAAAAATGGCCCCTCGAGTCGAGCAGGCACCGAAAAGGTTGAGCAATAACAAATCAGTAGCCGACCTCGCTATTATGAAGATACTCGAAAACCTCACCAAGCGTATTGAATCAGGCGAAAAGAAGGTAGAAGCTAACGACAAAAAAATGGAGACCTATAACTCGAGGGTCAATCTGATCCCGGGCGCGCCCCCAATTCTGAATGGTGTAGATGCAAAGAAGTTCGTGCAAAAGCAATTCCCATAAAACGTGGCTCCGAAGCCCATCCCGAAGAAGTTCAGAATGCCCGATCTCCCAAAGTACAATGAGACCTCAGACCCTAATGAGCATATTACTGCCTATACTTGTGATGTGAAAGGGAACAACTTAAATGATGACGAGATTTAGTCCGTCCTGTTGAAAAAATTTGGAGAAACATTGTCAAAAGGGGCCATGATGTGGTATCATAACTTCCCCCCGAATTCAATAGACTCGTTTGCCATGTTGGCTGAATCTTTTATAACGGTGCATGCCAATGCCATCAAAGTCGCTACAAGGAAGTTCGATGTCTTCAAAATCAAACAAAAAGAAAACGAGATGCTGAGGGAATTATCTCTCTTTCAAATGGAGCGGATGGAATTACCACTAGATTCCGATGACTGGGAAGTGCAGGCCTTCACTCAGGGCTTGAACGAACAGAGCTCGATAGCTTCGAAGCAGCTAAAGCAAAACATGGTTGAATATCCTTCCGTAATTTGGGTGGATGTGCACAATAGGTATCAGTCAAAGATCAAGGTCGAGGACGACCAATTGGGAGCCCCCTCGGGCTCAATATACACTAGAAGGCTCTTAGAAAGGAATCAAGGTTTCCAGAAAGAAAACCGAGCCCAAGTAAGGAAAGGTACCAACCATACATCGAAGATCGAAGGAACGCTCCTGGGCGCAATATACCTCGTAATGACCAAAAGATGGATCGAGGTTAGAATTCTCGGGGACTCGTGAACAAAGCCGGGTTCGACAGACAAACAGGGCCGGTGGAGGCACCCTGGTTATCTGAGTACAACTTCAGCATTGATGTTTCAGACATTGTATCAGCCATAGGTATAGGACCGAGGATTGCAGACAGCTCCGAGAAGAGGTAGCCCGACTTATCAGTAAAGGGAACCTTCGAGATTTCCTCAGTGATCGAGCTAAAAATCAATTTCGGGAAAGAGACGCGAATAGGAAAAACAAAACGGAAGAACCAAGACACGTCATCCACATGATCATTGGAGGGATCGACACTCCACAGGGACCCGTCGTCAAGAGAATGAGAATATCCATCACCAGGGAAAAGCGAACTCGAAATTACATACCCGATGATGCTCTCACATTCAGTAAAGAGGACATCGAGACCCTGTCTCAGCCTCATAACGACGCATTGGTAATTTCTTTTCTTTTGAATAAATTTCAAATTAAACGTGTGCTTGTGGATCCAGGTAGCTCGACCAACATAATCAGGTTGAGGGTGGTAGAACAGCTCGGGCTGCTCGACCAAATTGTGCCCGCCTCTCGAGTTCTCAATTGATTCAACATGGCGAGCGAGAGAACAAAAGGAGAGATCGCCTTCCCGGTCAACATGGCAGGTACAACCCAAGATACCAAGTTTCATGTCATCGAAGGTGACATGAGGTACAATGCCTTACTAGGGAGGCCGTGGATACATTGTACGAAAGCAGTGCCATCAGCCTTTCATCAAATGATGAAATTTCCAGTGGAGGACGGAATAAAAACAGTATACGGGGAGCAACATGCAACAAGAGAGATATTCACAATGCACGATGTGGCACCAACATCGACACCTTATACATCAAAGGAGCCAAAAGAAAAGCAAAAAACCAAGTAGCAATTACAATTTCTACGTTCCCGGATGCACCCGGATGGATGAATAAAGGACCGCGCCGCGTCCTCATAACGAGCAATTGAAACATATCGAGGCTCGAGCGCTACAACAGTTAAGGTACAACCCGTTCCCTTTTTTATTTACACTTTCTACTAACTCTTGTGTAGGTGTTCTATTGAGAGGAATCGAATCACCCTCCAGCTTGAAGACCTTAGGTTTTAAAGCATGTGTTGCGCTCTTTTTCCCTTAGATCAAATTTTATCCCAAATGGGTTTTGACGATGAGGTTTCTAATGAGGAAATATCCATATGATACCTAAGGAGAACTCATCAAATATTCAAGGCTTCTCTTCAATAAACCTCAAATACTGGGGGATATCCCCTTGGAAGATCACCTCCTCGAAGAAATTCAAATATGCCAAAAAGGGTCTCGATAGGAGAATGATGTGTCGGACCAAACAGTTGAATGAACCGTGTCCGCATAGGATAATCGAACCCTCGATGGAGAAAACATGTATGCTTTTACCAAGTAATTGAAAGAGTACATATTATCATCAAAACTCTTTATGCTTCCAAGAAGTTCGCTACTTTCACAAGAAACAGCCCAGGGCGAAAAACTTCCAAACACTCGGGACTGTCATCGACAACAAAAACATAAGCCCTCCACGAGGCAATATCAAATATGTAAAACCTCAAAGAGACATGCTCAAAGACGTAAGCCCTCCATGAGGCAACATCTCGTAAGCCCTCCATGAGGCAACATCTTGTAAGCCCTCCATGAGGCAACATAAAAAATATGTAAGACCTCAACAAGGCATGCTCGAATTTGTAAGACCTTAAAAAGGCATAATCCCGATATTAAAGTCAAGGCTATATATTCGAACTTGTAAGACACCTAAAAAGGCATACCCTCGATAGGCGCCAAGATTACCCCACTTGGGGACTAAAAGGCTACGACCAAACATAAAGAGCTTCGATCATATCAACTCTAAACAATCTAAAGAGCCTCAGGGCCGACGAGCCCGAGTCAAAATCTGACTCGAGGACCGAGTCCTAAAAGGTTATCTACCAGCTACTATCAATTGCTCATCGAGCACAAAACCCCAAGGGTTTCATTTCGAAGTCCAATTCATCGGACTAAATTATCGTCAAGCATCAAGATTCAGAACAAAAACCAAGACACAGACAAGTGGAAATTTATACAAAAGGAAAACCGAAAGGTTTCTTTTTATATGTGGAATGATACAAAGACACATTTAAAACGCTCTCTCCCTACGCAAATAATCAAGAAAGAAAAATCCTAGTTTACTCCCAGAGACTTAGTTTTTCTTCCCCTATGGGACTACGGCTCCATCGGCATCCTGGGACCGGCTCCCTCATCGGCCTCTTCCTCATTATCTTTGGAGTAGGAACCAAGGAACTTTGCATCAAACTCATCCACCTTGGCCTACTCTATCTCCTCCGATAGGTCGAAGCCCCTAGCATGGATCTCCTCGAGGGTTTCCCTTTAGGATTTGCATCGAGCATAATCATTGATCAGTCTTTCTCGATCAAAAGCCTCTCCCAACTTCACACGAGCCTCAGTAACATCTTTCAGATAGATGGCCACCTTCTTATCAGCTTTTGCACAAGCCTACTTGGCTTCAGCTCGCGCGTCCACGACCTCGGCCTTCATATTCAAAAGGTCTGTGTCAAGCTTGGTAATCATGCTCGTCTGAATCGAGTTGCTTCCTCGAGCATTACGAAGCTGTATCTCAAGGGCGGAGGCCTTAGCCAAAGCTTTCTTTTTAGCCGCAACATGAGCATCTATCTATGCCTTCAACTCATTGCGTTCGTAATTGGCCTGGCCGATTTCGCCCCAAAGGCGTTCCAGCACCTTCATTTTTCTCTACAACTGAGAGGGCGAAACATTAGTTTTCAAAAATGGAAAAAGAAGTCGATATTCCCTCAATATGAAAGTTACCTGCTTCTCGAGATGGCCCTGGTAAATTTGACATTGGTTCATATCTGATCGTAGGTGTATCAACTCTCTTGGCTTTTTATCACAAAGAAGCCTGAGAGATTTCTCCCTGTCCAAGGCTTTCCGCAACTTAGCCTCATAGCGAAGCAGCTCAGACTTGAGTTTGTCAATGGCTTGTGGGAAGGAAGGCAGAGTTAGAAGGATAAAAATAAGAAGCCGAGAAGGACCAAATATTACCGAGGTTCACCATAGAGCAGAGCCGCTGAGCCTCCTCGAATGTCAAGCACGCTTCCACTGTTCTAGTCTCATCAGCCCAGTTGAACCGCCCTGAACATCCTTCGAAGGTACTTCGAAGGAAGAAGAAGATGGTGGCAAAGGACCTCCGCTCATCCCCTCCCGTGGAATCTGTCCCCTAAGGCTGGAGCCCCCGGGTTCGACAGGCCCAGTTACCTCAGGAGACTTCTCGGTCCTAGCCTTTGACATGGTGCCGTCCATTTTGGTCACATCGCCACTTGTATGCCGGCTAATGGATGCGAGACCTTCCCCAATTGTTGGATCTTCTTTGTGCCCCTGGGCAGGCCCTACCTCATCCTGAACATCCTCGTCCACAGAGGATCCTTTCCTTTTTATACCTTGACTTGGCTCCGAAGCCAAAGGTCTTTCCTCCTCTCCAAAATGGCATGCTCTCACTTCAGAAAACTCACCTATACCTACATCAAAGAAATTAACAAACATAAAAGAGGAGTATTCTTTAAGAAGTAAACCATACATCACATACCATGATTATTTGCTTCCCATCTGCCCTTTGACAGATCTTGCCACTTGCGTTTATCGTAGGTCGAACAAGCTGCCAGTTTTCGAGTCTAATCCGCTAGGTTAGAGACCTTGTGTGGCATTCACGGGATCGCTACGGAGAAAGAAACAAAACATTCTTACAGTGTCTGACTCCACTGAGAACAACAAATGGAAAAGTACAGCGTATCACTTACGTGTAAGATTCCATTTCTCGGGAAACGATAGGAACTCCGCATGAATAATGTCAACAGTCCTCACTCGGACAAATCGTCTCATCCACCCTTGGTCCCCATCCTCATCATCACTGGTGATAAAGGTCCTGGTGGATCGACGTCATACTGTAACCAGACCTCCATAATGTAAAGGCCTATATAGTCTAATGAGGTGGCTGAGGGTAAACTCGAGCTCGGCCTTCTCCGCAAAGAATCTTATCATCAACACTATCCTCTAGAACGACGGGTGGACCTGAGCCAAGGTAACTCGGTATCTTCGGCAGAACTCAAGCACGACTCGATCATGGGGGCCCAAATGTAAAGAGGTACGTGTATAAATTCAAAAACCCCTCTACATTGGCCATGATACCCTCTTCCCCAGAAAGTATCTGCAACATCACCTCTTCTCCCCATCCACAGTCTCTCCATACAGCCTCGCGGTGTCTCTCTTCTATTGATGAAATGATCCTCGATGCGTGTTCTACATGGCCCGGAACGTTGAAAGATCTCTCTAACGTAAAGTCCTTCCTTACGATGAAGTAGTTCGAGGTTAGCTCGCCAAACGTTAGTGGTATACCACCGACCGGACGGGAAGCGGGGGTGGAGCTTCCCTCTTCCTGGTGAGTAGATTTGAGCATGGCGGCCATGACTGCTGTGAATCAAGTAAAAAAAGATGAAAACTCGGGCGAAGGCTTCAAACTAGGATAGCAGAAGAAATGATGGAAGAGGAGGACCTTCAAAAAGAAAAATTGTTTTGAAAACAGCAAAGCCCTCAATGAAGAAAAAGCGAATATATATAAGAAAGGCGGTGACTATTCATTTACTCTAATAGCCAATCAGCTCTAACAGAGCCGTTATGACATCTTGGGGAATGTACCCACGGGGCCACCTCGGCCAGTTCATAGTCGCATCATAAGAATGACGCTATCATTCATCGTTTGAGGGATCGAAGGGTTAAATCAATCTCGAGGGTCTCCGTTACTCCAAGAACGGGTTCAAAACGGCTAAACTTAAATTTGAAGATTAACTTTTGCATGAACAAGGCAAAGTTTTGAAGACACGAAACGAAGGAATCATTTACATTTCCAAAAAATATATTTACGAGAATTCTTTAAAAAGATCCTCCGAGGAGCCCGCGTACAAAAAAGAAGAAGTAAAATAGGGCAAAGTATTCTATTCTTCGTCCTCACTACTTCCTGAGTCACTTTCCGAGCCCTCGTCTGAAGTATTCGGAACTGCTGATTCATCTTCCAAGGCTTTGGCCTCTTCGATCTCGCTAGAGAGATCGAAACCCTTGGCGTGAACCTCCTCAAGGTCTTGCCTCCTATCTTCCAATCGAGCATGAGCAACAGCCCGAGCCAATTAGAGCTCGGCCTCTTCGGATATCTCTCTGGCCCGATTATTTACGGCGGCAGCATCATCTTTGTATGAAGACATGAATGCATCGGCCTAAGAATTGGCCATGGATAAGCGGCAGATTCCTCATGAGAACCTCAAGGAAGATCTTGAGTCGAGGCTAGCTCCTTCGAAGAACGTCCCTCTCTGAGGCCACACTATCATTGTGCCGCTTCAGCTCTAGGATCTCGGCGTCTTTGGCCGCGATCTCTCCTCGATGATACCCCGCTAGGGAATCCTTTTTCTCAAATTGCAAAAATACCAAACAGGTAATAATCACCAAGTTATAACAATAAAAGACAAGCTCGCGAAACACCATATTACCTTCTCGATGAAGGTAGCCCTCTCTAGGAGTTCCTTCTCTAAGCCTACCCGGAGGATGACCAGCTTCTCCTCTTTTCGGGCATACGAATTCTTCAGCTCATTTTACTCCGATGTGAGCTTCTCAAGCTCCTCCTCATGACAAGTCAGCTCATCTTGTAGCTTGGCGAAAGCCTGGTCATACTGCGTCATGACCTATAGTGTTAAGGAGAGAAGTTAGAAAAACAAGAATAAAAACTTGAATCACAAATAATATATCAAGAAGTTACCCGTTTTTGGAGTCTCGTAGCCTCCTCAAGAGAAATCTAGGAATCAATATCGGTGTCTTCTTCGACACGGGCAAAGTAGTCCTTGAATAAATCATCCTCTCCCTAAGAGGCCCAAGCATCAGGAGCTTCCCTGTTCTCGGCATCCTGTATTTGCCCTAGCGAAAATGTCGGGCCTGATTGCAAATTGCCCAGTACATCGACTTCTATCGAGGCTTTCTCTCGCCCTCGAAGAATCCCGAAATCGGCTTCTCCTACCAGATATTCATCGGCACAGGTCACATCTTGTCCAACGGTTGGCTCGGGGACTGCATTCAAACTATCCTCGAGGGCCTCCTCAGCACAAGGTGGGCCCTCATCGGCCACCTCCGACTTGGCAGCCTTCTGCCCTACAACTTTCGAAGCATCATCGCTTCGTCTTGCCTTTTGTACCAAAGGGCAACTGTCATCCTCTTCATCTTCGGCAGGAAGACTTTCCGCAGCTTCCAAGGTCAAAACCATGGCATCGGTCTTGGGCTTTCGAGTTTTATGTTTATCTAGTTTCAGAGACTCCACTGGCGTCTCTTTCTTCCTCTTTTTTCCCTCGACATGTGTTCGCGCCTCTTCTTGTCCAGGAGGAGGAGGTCTCATCGAAACGGCTTCCCCAAGGCCTGTACAAATGTAAAATATGAGACGTGTCGCCATGAAATCTAATCATAAGACATCTATAAGTAACAGTGATGAGAGCATACCATGATTCTTGGTATTCCATCGCGTCTTGGCCAAATCTCACCAAATGCATATGGAGAGGCAGAGTCCAAGAGCCCAACCCCACTAACGCCGTGTTTTAGGGTTACAACGAGCTGTCCTCTGAGAGACTAAGTTGAGAATAGCATCTGATTTTAAAATCTCTCTCTACCTTCACAAAACTTCTCGCGCCCTTCTCGTAGTTTTGACTTGCTCTTAGGCTACCATTGACCGGCTTCGCGACCAGTCCTAGAATAAGAATGTAACTTGTCTGTCGTACTGGCTACTTCATTGAATGTGTCAATCTGCATTCTATATAAGGAGTTGATTTGCATCCTTGTCTGGCAGTTAGCTGTCTTCTAGGCTGTCACCCTCTGTCAGTCCATTGCATCAAGAGTATTGAGATTGATTAGGCCCTAGGATCCTTTTAGGAAAGCAGCGAAAGAAAAGTAAGGATTGCTCCCTATTCTCATCTCTTCCCCTCATCCAGTTCCTAGTTTCTATGCTTAATCCATCCCGGGAGGTCCATGAACGCACCAGGGAACCACACGGTGGTTGTGTAATCAGAAGAGAATCTAGTAAAAAGCAAAGGGTTCAGTTCAGAGGAAGAAAAAGCGGCAACTCGGGTGATGAAACATGCTCGATATAGGGACACTTACTTCTCATGTTCCATTCCTCCGGGAATGGCATATTCTCGGCAGGGATGAGGTCTGAGGTCCTGACACGAACAAACCGGCTCATCCATCCCTGGTCTTTATCTTCGTTGATGCAGGCGAAGAATGCTTTGGCAGATCTACGCTGCAGCTTTACTAATCCCACTCGACAGAGACGAGGGCTATATAATATGATCAGATGGTCGAGGGTGAAAGACATCCCCCCGACCATGTTTGAGAAATATCTAATCATATAGACAATTCTACAGAAAGAGGGTTAAATTTGACCGAGCTTCACTCGTACTGGCGACAGAAATCGAGAATCACCATGTCTATCGGTGGAGAAGAAGGATTTACAGGGCCTAAAGTAAAAGGATGCGTATATACGGTGAGGAAGCCAACTTTTTGTGTAATTACGTTTTCCTCAGGTGAATGGATTTCTACTTTTATCGCCTCCCCCCAGCGGTAGTCTATTTTCACTTTCTTCACGTCGGTCACCACACTTATGTACCGAGACATGGGCTCGCATCGGCCCGGCGTCGAGGGTGGCCTGTCAATATTGAAATCGTAGGTTGTCTCGAAGGGACCGGGAATGCACTCCTCAATACCGGGAGGCGATTTTGATTTGCCCTTAGACGGGCGTGAAGAGGAAGCGATTCCCTCTTTTGGAGGGGCCGTTTTAGAAGTTTTGGCCATAACTATAACAAATTTCCAAAGCAAAGAAGATCAAGAACTGAACGCAGAAGAAGGATGAAAGCCAGAAACTATTAGTATAGTTTTGAAGGTGTTGTAAAAGTTTGAAAGATAGAATATGGAAGTATTTATAGGGCTCATTCGAGCATGTTGGAGAAGCGGAAAGGTTGACCAATAACGATTTGTGGGCTTTTTGGGAACCGTGCTGACAGCGATCACTATGCAGCCTTTCTCTCACAGCATTTAATGATCCCACATTGTTGATGTCATAATGAAGATATCAAAGAGGCAAGGAATCAAGATCATTTCTTATCATTTCATTCTAGGAAACGCGGAGACTATCTGTGTACGGCCAAAATCGGGGAGTCCGATTTTAGGACCGTTATGGCACCCTATGACTGACCTCGAGGAGTCTAAAGTAGAACTCATTTTTTGAGCCCGAGGTGTGTCCCTAGAGGAGGCGCATCGAAGGCTCATTATGCTCGACCCTGGTGCAGCATAAATCGGTGACCATCGTGGAAAGGCGGGAAATTCCCAAGGGCACATGGCTTGAGCTGACCAAGTCTGCAAGAATAGTACAAGTCCATATAAAGCCATTAAATGGTTGTGCCAGCTGCATTTCTTTGTAAAAATTATACATGTACTAAGTTGACTAGATACTTCCACGACTGTCACCCCTAAGTATTGCATTATTTGTGAGAGTTCGGCCATTTGAAGAAAAGACATCGGATTATACGAACTGTCCCTAATGATATGATGTTGACACAATCTGGTTGGCGGCATTTTCTAGTTCAAAACATTAAAGATTATTTGGATCATTGTTCCAATGTATCTCAGCCTTTCTGCAAGTTCCAATTTAGAAGGCTGAAATTGACCATTAGAAAACAAAACAATGGCCAATAAAAAGAATTCTCCTTTGAAGTTTATTTTAATGAGCATAAAACCAGGCGAAGAGTACGTTATAAAGAATTAATTAATCAATTGGAAATTCGAGAGACAAAAACTCGTTAATTTGATTTATTTGAATAGTCATTTCATTTTCACTTATATGTTTAGATTAAATTTTGATGAACTTCTTTTCACTTTCAGCAATTCATGGAAGAATGAATCGGTAAAAAACTTATGACTGCACCAACTACAAGAAACATTCTGAGACTCAGCGTTGTACCCTGGGTCTAAATGCTATTCAGCTTCCTGGTGGGAATCCCGAGCTTCCTTACCCTTTTTAGGGGTATAACATTTATAGATGACCCCGGATATACTTGCACTTGTCGGAGTTTTACTTCACAAATATATCCTGAAAGGTACAGTGGACGATTATGGTGAAGGTCCCGGTAAGATACAGGTACTTGGTTCACTCTATTTCTTTATCTCCCCATGAATCGTATGTTTGTAACAATAGGGACATAAGTTTTTCAATTCTAATGGACCAACTCCTTTACTAGTTATTTCTCCAAAATCATAGATGTGCTTGACCCACATGGAAACTGCTTTTTCAATGATATCGAAGCATTTTTGCCTCACAGAGTGGTTTATGATATCAGGAATAGTGGTATATTCACATCTCATCAGGAGGANAAAAGGTATAAGATTAGATTCCCCCTCCTATATAAAAGGGGATCCTTGTCATTTTTTGGGGACATGAATATTGAATACAACAAGAATATTCTCTGCCTTCTTTAAACATACTCAACATTTTTTCTACGAATTTATTGCCTTTCATTTATTTTGTTCGTTAATTGTTTTTCATTTATTGCTCACTATTGATCATAAAGAATTATCCTCGAGGCCCTCCGTACTGTTATTCCTCCATCGATCGACCTCTGTTAGGATTTATAGCTCGACCTCGAGGCCCTACCTCGGCCACCTCGAGACCGTAATCTATAACAGCTTGATTTGCATATCACTACTTTTCCTTACTTTTATCTTATTCTCCTAGATCACGTTTAACATCTATTGCATAAAAACTAGTATAAAAATAAATAACATATTTTTAGAACCACATAATTAAATATAATATTCATTACCATTTTCTAGGTAAACATAGGTCAATGATGTCAATGCGAGAAATGATGTAGTATGGATATTGACCAGGGACCGGGCAGGGAGCCAGATCAGATGGCATAATAGAGCCAATTTAATCGAAAGGGTAGAAAGGTACTGTGGGCTTGAGGTATCAGGCTACAACTAGAAATACCTATAACGGTAACCCAGGGAATAAGGTTTTCGTACTAGAGCGTATTTCGAGCGTGGGTCAGATCTCACCACTAGAAGATGATAGCATCGATGGGATGTGAAGATTGTTCGTGGAAATAATCTAGGAATGTTGCGGTGAAGCTGATATCAAGACACCAACCATTCAGGATGCCGAACCAGAAGAGACCTTGCAGAACTGGACCGCTAGTCCATCTCTGGTTCGCTAGGAGTCTTGGTATGTCATTGTAGTAATTTTTAAAAACACATAATCAATTAAGGCTTGAATCATGCATGTACTTTGTTGTTAAATATACTCTTTGAATGGTGAGATGTTCCTTTTGATGAAATAAAAAGAATTATTTTTCTTGAAATCATCGCGAACTTATCTTTGCATTTATTTATACTCAATTTTTCTTTTCAGTAATAAAATTAATAAAAACCCGCGTCCCGTGATTATGACATGTAATAAAACCCTGGAGCAAAAAGATCCGTATTAAGAAGAGTCTGACTAGAGTATGATGCCTGAGAACCTCCCACAAGAGATTGAGCAGGTAGAAAGCTAGAAGAAGGCCAAACACGAAGAAATATAAGCTGATGTGAAAGAGACTCGAATCAATATCCATCTGACTGCAGAACAAAAGGAAGAATTGGTATAGCTCCTCTGATAATACATCGATGTATTCGCTTGTTCATATGACTACATTGTTATATTGAGTACTGACATCACCTGGCACCAATTTCCCACCCAATCCGACCAGTCCATTAGTCAAACAGATACCTAGAAAATTCAAGCCAGATTTGAGTCTAAGGATTATAGAAGAAGTCCCAAGCAGATAGAAGCAAATATGGTGAGGGTCACCAACTACCTTACAGGGTTGACAAACATCTTACCGGCACCGAAGAAGGATGGGAAGATTAGTATATGTGTGGACTACTGAGATATTAACAAAGTTAGTCCTAAAGACCACTTTACTTTGCCACATATCCATGTCCTCATCGATAACTGCGGGAAACACGAGTTACAATCATTCGTGGATTGTTTCGCTGGATACCACTATATTGTGATGCACGAAGAAGAAAATATTCACCACACCATGGGGGGTTTGTTGCTATAGGGTCATGTCGTTTTGTGTAAAGAACGTTGATGCTACCTACATGAGGGCCATGACGACCCTCTTTCACAACATAATCCACAAGTAGATTGAAGTATATATGGATGACATCATAATCAAGTCTTGGATGAGTGCAGATCATTTGAGTTACTTAAAGAAGCTCTTTGAGTGGTTGTAGAGATACAGTTTGAAGTTGAATCTTGCAAAGTGTGTGTTTGGAGTTCCCGTGGAAAACTGTTAGGCTTCATTGTCAGCAGAAAAGGGATATAGCTAGACCACTCAAAGATCAAGCCATTCAAGACTTTTATCCACCCAAAAAAAATAAGGGCGTGATGAGATTCCTAGGGAGATTTAACTACACCAGCAGGTTCATCCTAGTCAACAATAATTTGTGAGCCGATTTTCAAGTTGTTGAAGAAATATGCCGCTACTAAGCAGACAGGGGAATGTCAATAATCTTTCCACATAATCAAGGGGTATTTGTCGAGTCCATCAATGTTAGTTCCTCTGGAACCAGGAAAGCCGCTACTTCTATACTTGTCAGTTTTCAATAATGCATTTGGATGCGGGTTGGGACAACATGATGATACTAGAAAGAAGTAGCAATCTATTTATTACCTGTGCAATAAGTTCACATTGTACTATGCCATATATTCCTTGTAAGAGGGGACCTGCTGCACTTTGACCAGGATCGCTCAGAAGTTAAGGCACTACATATCGACATATACCACGTATTTGATATCCCGACTCAACCCGCTCAAGTACATTTTCCAAAAGCCTATGCCGATAGGAAAGTTGGGCAAATGAAAGATACTTCTTAGTGAGTTCAATATCGTGTACATGATGCATAAAGCCATCAATGGACAAGCATTGGCCTATAATCTTGCAAGAAAACCTAATACACAAGAATTATGAGCCACTTACCACATAATTCCCAGATAAAGAATTGTTTGCAGGGGAGGACATTTCAGATTCATACCTAGGGTGGAGAATGTTTTTCGATAGGGCAGAAAACTTCATAGGTGTAGGAATTGGGGCAGTCCTAACTTTCGAGTTGGGACAACATTATCCGACTTCAGCTAGGATAAGGTTCCCCTACACAAATAATATGGCAAAATATGAGGCATGAATCCTCGGGATTAGTATGGAAATCGACATGAACACCAAAGAGATTTTTGTCATAGGAGATTCTGATTTGCTGATACACCAAGTTGAGAGTGAATGGACCACCAATAATGTCAACATCCTCCCATACTTGCACTGTGTTAAGGAATTATGCAAGAAGTTCACAAAGATCGAGTTCAAACATGTTCCCAAAATCCAGAATGAGTTCGCCAACGCTCTCGTAACCTTGTCATCCATGATTCAGCATGCGGACAAGAATTACATCGACCCTATTGAGGTAGAGTTTCAAGATCACCACGCATATTGTTTCCACATAGAAGAAGATCCAATTGGTAAACCTTGGTACCACGACATCAAAAGATTCCACGAAGTAAGAGAATACCTAGAAAATGCCACTAATGGTCAAAAGTGAGCATTCAGAACACCAGAAAATCATTTTTTCCTTAATAGGGAAGTCTTGTATAGGAGTACCCCAGGTTTTGCTATATTAAGGTGTGTAGACGCTGCTGAAGCGATAAGGTTATTAGAAGAAATACATGTGGGAATGTGCGGGCCTCACATGGACATTTTTACCTTAGCCAAGAAAATCTTAAAACAACAACAATATACACAGTAAAATCCCACTAGTGGGTCTGGGGAGAGTAAAGTGTATGCAGAACATACCCCTACCCTGGAAGGGTAGATTATCCAAGAAAATATTGAGAGCCGAATTTAATCCACTACGTTACAAGTGTCATAGTATCAGATTCAGGGGGTATTTCTTCTGAGTTCCGCCGAATGAGTTAAATGTAATGTGTTCTCCTTGGTCGTTCGCCGCTTAGGGCATCGATGTGATTGGACCCATAGTACCCACAAAATTAAATGGGTTGAAGCCTCTACATACAACGCTATCGCGTAGAAGGTGGTGACAGATTTTGATCATAATAACATAGTCTATAGATTTGGGATTTTAAGGTGAATCATAACTGATAATGCAGCCAATCTCAACAGCAATCTCATGAGAGAAATTTGTGAGAAGTTTAGAATCGTCCACCGTAACTCCATAGCCTATAGGCCACAAATCAATGTAGTGGTTGAAGCAGCCAATAAAAATATCAAGAGGATCTTGCAGAAGATAGTGGAAAATCAAAGGCAATGGAACGAGATGGTATAATTTGCCCTACTTGGTTATCGTACTACCATGAGGACATCTATTGGGGCAACGCCGTGCATGTTGGAATATGGCACAAAAGTTGTGATACCCGTAAATATCAAGATACTATCCTTGAGAGTTATCCGGGAAGCCAAGCTAGATAAGGTAGAATGGATACATGTTAGGCAAGAACAAATCATTCTCAACCGAAATATAAAACCTCCGCAGTTTTACACCGGGGAAACTAGTTTCGAAGAAGATATTCCTCCACTATGAAGAGGCCAAGGGGAAGTTCGCGCCAAATTGGCAAGGTCCTTATGTGGTCCATCGAGTATTATCGGGAGGTTCACTAATCCTAGCAGAAAGGGTTGGCAAAGTCAGCACGAAGCCTATTTGAGACACATTCAAGAGATACTATATTTGAAGAGAATAAAGTTAGGGTTTTGTTGTAACAAAACTACGCCTGACTTGACTTCCCAAGGTGGGATACATAGGCAACCCGTGTAGGGTTCGTTCTCCCTTCCCTTCTTGAAATAGAAATCCAAATGTCATTTTGGACGTATTTGGGACTACGCCACAACTTGATTTCCTTTGGCAGGAATACGTAGGCAATCCATGTCAGATTCAGTCATTTATCGTATTCACACTACCTTTTGGTATGATTCCATTTAGATATGTAGGTACTTTGTGTTAGACTCGGCCATATCATTTGAAGTTTTTATCATTTTGCATCTATTATAATCGAACTACGTTTTGACCTTAATTCGATTTGGATACATAGGCTCCCTGAGTGATGCTCGATCATCACAATCCATTCATCATTTTATAAACCTCAAGCTATATTTAGAACTGATTCCGCTCGGATGCATAGGCAACCTAAAAATCTTTGGTCATAACCCTATGAAAACCTTTGTAATGCATATTTTTAGATTAGGACGTGATCGCAACGGCAAGAAATTACGTCATCAGGGGTATACCCAGGAGATCATCATCAACAAGATAGAGCCACACATAAAAGGTTCTTGTGTCAAAAGGAACTTCTAAACATGTCACAATCCGGAACAACGATGTTTGCCGTAAACATAAATAAATTTCCAAAATAAATTTAGAAAATTCTACTCTTCCACTACCGAACTCTGTGGCATAACCACCTGATCTGGGGCATGGCCAGGTCTACGATCAACACAAATCAATCCCCTTCCCACTAAGAATTTTCCTTGAGCACTGGGTTGATAGGAATCAATGAATACAAGAGCGCACCGAGATCAATGACATGCTCGCTACATTTTCATGAGCCCCTTTCTCCCCTTTATTATTCAATTCATTTTCTCATATACTTAAGGAAAAACATCAAATTCTTTGCATCTATTTCGGAGTTAATTCTTCGACGCAATCAAAGTCCCCTGAATATATCAAATCACCTACTTCGTCAATGCGAGCATCCTCTACATATCATATCGACGATCCCGCCAATCAGAGCCTTGTATATAGGAAACCGTCTGCTCTACCAATCAAAGTATTTTATACAAATCAAGCAACCGACCCCGCCAATTGAAGCCTTGAATATATAAAACTGTCTGATTTCTAATCGGAGACCTGTATAGAGCAAACTATTTGCTTCTCCAACTGGAGCACTTTAGACAGATCACATTGTCACTTCGCCACATCGGAGATTCCAAGTTAATAGTAGAAAACCTCAATGTTGACTTTGCGAATCAAAGGATGGATCATCCGATGTTGTCACACATCCGCCAATGGACGACCGCAAATTAGATCTGTAGTCAAGAGTATATATTGTCCATGCTCATTTACTTATGTGCTTTATCTTGAATGTTTTGACATTTTTATTTATGCACCTTTGATGCGAGACTAAATTGCATGGTTTAGCATGTGATATACCTTACATTTTATGAGCATTAA
>ML308232.1:0-34958 GCA_005239505.1 Nicotiana paniculata
GTACGATATCTGGACTTAAAATCCTATATTACTTATCGACCACGTACACTTGCGTGTGCATTGAGAAATCAACCAACACAATACAACCACAAAACAAACTTGTGCAGTATAACAATATATATACCAATAACAGCAATAAAGGAAACAAGACAAATAATATTGGGTGGGGGACATGCTGAGGGGATCACAAGATAAAGAATCAAAGAAGTGATAAGAACTTGATCAACCAATATGCCTTAAACAGATAAAAACAAGTAAACGTGGTAAAGAAAACTGCACGACATCATCCTTCGTGCTTTTACTCTCAACCTCATCATACGAAACAATAGAAACGGCACGACATCACCCTTCATGAATTAACTCTCTCATAACATGGCGCGACATCACTCTTAATGCATTAACACTCACAATATGGCACGACATCACCCTTCATGCATTATCACTCATTAAACATGGCATAACATCACCCTTCGTGCATTAACACTCCCCCTCACCAAAACATTGAACAATAATAAGACGGAGATCGAAATGACAATACCAAGTCTTATTTCAACATTTGGTGCCACAATACCAGCCTCAACTTTGAATTAATTACTCAATCAATACCAAGGTCGGTAAACATGATAAGAATGCTCAACATAACGAGTAGCTAGTCTAAGCATGGATAATATGATCAAAGAAAGCAAAAATTACAAGAATAAGACCCACTCGCATGCTATAACTCGACAACAACACATATGTACTTGTGACCTCACATATACGTTGTACCTAACATTCAAACACATAGAAAATAAGCAAATAATACCTAATCCCTCAAGCCAAGGTTAACCACGACACTTACCTCGCTCCAACGGCCAAACTCAAAGCTCAACCACATCTTTTCCCTTCAAACAAGCCTCCAGACCAATAGAATCTAGAAAATTACCAACCAAACAATTCAATTTAAGCCTTAGGAACTACCCACAATTGCAAATGATTAAATTTAGGCCATTTTTTAAAATGTCAACAAAAAGTCAACACCCGGGATCGCTTGGTCCAAACCCGAAATTCGGACAAAAACCTGATTACCAATTCACCCCTGAGCTTGGATATATAATTGGTTTTGGAATCCGACCTCAATTTGGGGTCTAAATTCCCAATTTTTGGAATCCCTAGTTTCTACCCAAAAATCCCCAATTCCACCATGAAAACCTTAGATTCTAGGTTGAAATCATGAAAAAAGTAGTGAAAGATTGAAAGAAACTAGTTTAGAATCACGTACCTATGATTTGGGAAGACAAGTTCTTTGGAAAATCGCCTCTTGTGTTTTAGGTTTTGAAAATTTGAAGAATGAGAGAAAAATCCCGTCTAAGTCACTTTTACACAGCTGCAGATGTCGCAAATGCGACATGGGCTTAGTAAATGTGAAGCTCGCAAATATGAGAAATCCATCGCATTTGCAAAGACTCCCACATTTCTGCTTCCTTCGCAAATGCGAAGTGGGCTGACCGCAAATGCGATTCAGTGATCGCTAATGCGAAGAGTTCCTTACCCCAGTCCCCATCACAAATGCGGAGAAAAGCTCGAAAATGCGAACCAAGGGTGGTCCAGCTTCTCTTCGCATTTCGATGAGAAGCCCGCAAATCTGAACCCCTTAGAGGTCGCAAATGCAATGCCTGATCTCGAAAATGCGAGATCAAGGTCCTGCAACAAGATCAGATGCACCAGCAGTGTTTTCCAAGCTAAATCTCACTCTGTAGCCTATCCAAAACTCACCCGAGCTCTCGGGGCTCTAAACCAAAAGTGAACACTAGTCTAAAAAAATCATACAAACTTGCTTGCGCGATCATATTTTTAAAATAACACCTAGAACTACGAATTTAGCACCAAATCAAATGAAATTTTCAACAAAGCTTTGAAACTTCTAATTTCTCAACCGGACGTCTGTATCACGTCAAACCAATTACATTTTTCATCAAATTTCACAAACAAGTCATAAATGTGATATTGGACCTATACCGGGTTCCAGAACCAAAATACGATCCCGTTATCCAAGAAGTCAAACTGTAATGACTCGACCGACTCGACCGGTTGTTTTGGGCATTTACGCTCCTTTCTACTATTTGAAGTCTTGAATAGCTTCATACGATGTATTATGACTTGTGCGAATTGTCGGTTTTTGTTTTTAGGTATTTCGAACTTAGTTTGGAAGAATGAAATCAAGGTTTAAAGCTGAAGTTGATAGGTTGAACAGACATTGGATTATGTGTAAAACACCTCGGAATAGAATTTTGATGATTCCAATATCTCCTTATGGTGATTTTGGACTTAGGAGCGTGTTCAGAAAATTATTTGGAAGTCTGTAGTTTAATTAGGCTTGAAATGGCTAAAAAAAAAATTTAAGTTTGGAAGTTTGACCGGTGAGTTGACTATTTGATATCGAAATTGAAATCCGATTCTAAAATTTGGAATAACTCCATTACGTCATTTATGACTTGTGTGCAAAATTTGAGGTCAATCGGACGTGTTTTGATGGGTTTCGACATTGAATGTGGAATTTAGAAGTTCATAAGTTCTTATGCTTGAATCGACGGGTGATTCGTGTTTTATCCTTGTTAGGTGTGATTTGAGATCCCCGAGTAAGTATGTATCATATTATGGGACTTGTTGGTATTATTGAACGGGATCCGGAATGGCTCGGGTGAGTTTCGGGGTGAGGTTTGAGCGAGTCCAGGTATTTCGGCACTTTGATGTTGTTCTGGAACGCTGGAAGTGCGGACCGCACAATTCCATGTGCCGAAGCAAATTTTTGTGTGCTGTAACAGATGAAAAAGTGCTACAGCAGACGAAAATATGCGGACCGTAGAGGAAAAGTACGGACCGCACAATTTTGTCTGCGACCGCACTTCAGGGTGTTCTGCAGGTTCATTGGTCCAACTTCGGAAGCTTATAGATTTTGATCCACAAAGAATTTGGAGATGATTCAAAAAGGCAAGTTGTAGCCCTTTGTATCTAGTTTCTGTAACGGTAAAGAGATAGTCATTTAAACATTTGTACTGAAAGTTATGGCCATTTTACTGAATCCTGGAAGTGGAGAGGCTGTGAAGTGCGGCCGCACAATTTTCGTGCGACCGCAGAACTTGGAAATGTGAGATCACACTTGGAAATGTGCGGACCGCACATTGGGAGGTCACATGGTGTACTATATAACCGAGGCTTAGGGTATTATTTCATTTTTGGACCTTGAGAGCTCGGTTTCTGACGAATTTTCGTGGGTTTTAAAGAAATTCATCGGGGTAACTGATTCTAACTCGGATTTGGTTAATATATATGAATATATCAATGATTTCATCATTTAATTAATACTTTGAGATGAAAATTTGGGGAAAATTATAGAAACTTCATAAACTATAAATTGGGGATTTGAAGGTCGAGTTGCAATCAGAATTGGCTAATTTTTGTATGGTTGGACTCGTAATTGAATGGGTGTTCATATTTAGTGACTTTTTTTGGATTCCGAGACACGGGCCGCGTGTGATTTTTAGCCGGTTTTGGGTTTTGACTAAGGGTTTTATCTTTGTCATTTGAAATTGTTTCCTTGGGCTTTATTTGATGTATTTGAGTTGATTTTGGCTAGTTTTGAGTCATTCGGAGGTAGGTAGGCGCGAGATGGCATTTTCGGAGCATCACTTCACTTGCTCGGTATTGGAATTGACTTGTTCGAGGTAAGTAAATCTTCTAAACTTAGTGCTGAGGGTATGAATTCCCGAATTACGTGCTATGTGATTTGTGTTGAGGTGACGCACATGCTAGGTAAACGGCGTGTGGGCGTGCACCGTGTGAATTGTGGATCCGCTATTTCTGTGGTACTATGTAGTTACCTGATTGTAATCATGAAATTTCTACGTACTTAAGCTATTGGGTTGTGATATATGTTAGACACCATGTCTAGGCTTCATGCTTATCTTGTTGGTACCCACGGGGGTCATTTTTGTTGTTGAGTTATTTTCTTTCACTGCTTTGTATGCTCAGTCATACGCATTCATATGCAAATCATATCTCAGTCTCTACTGTTAATTACTGATACATCATATCATCATTTTCGAGTTAGTTTCATGTCATAGTGAGCCCGAGAGAGAGAAACTGGAGAGATTGATGACTGAGTGAGGCCGAGGGCCTAATTGTGAGGATATCGATGCTATAGCAAGTGAGTTGTTCGTGCGGATTCTGATATTTATTCTATAGCACGTGAGTTGTCCTTGTGGATTCTGATATTGATACTATAACACGTGAGTTGTCCGTGCAGCACGTGAGTTGTCCGTGCAGAATATAGAGCTTGGGTTGTAGGAGCCCCTCTGGAGTCTGCACACCCACGGTGAGCAGTCGACTATATATATGTGGATTGGGTTGCACGCCGCAGCGACTATTGTATAGCGCTGAGTGTTTGAGCGCGCTGAGCATTGAGCATTGTGAGAGAGAATGCGAGACAGTGAGATTGAGTACTCTAAGAGTGTGAGTACATAAGCTAATCATCGAGATGCATTGCATTTGTCTTGCATACTTGAGATACATGCATAGAGATGCATTTCCTTCTGCTATCCAGTTTTTGGGACATTTATGATTTTACCTGTATCTTGACATGTAGGCATAGAGACGTACACTCCTCATGCTATCTGAAAATGAAACATCTTACTTATTGTTGAAAGAATTTTTGGAAAAAATCAAAATTTTCAAACTTGTATTTTTGGCATTTTCGGTAAAATATTTGGGTTTTCATTGAGATACTTGAAAAGCATGCCTATTTTCTGAAACTGTGAATGAGCTCGGCATTTTATTTCTGAGATACCTCTTTTATTACTTTCACTATGATGTTGTGATTTGTTGTGGAATATTGGTATTGGACCCATCCTTTGTGTTACCTCGTCACCAATTTCAACCTAAGGTTAGGTTTGTTACTTACTGAGTACAAGGGGTCGGTTGTACTCATACTACACTTCTGCTCCTTGCGTGCAGATGTTGGCTGTTGATGTTGCTGTGTTCGATGAGAGCTGGATTGAAGATGTACCCGCGTCCCGGTTGTGGCTGCATCTTGCTCGTGGTAGCCTTAGATCTATAAAACTCTGTTGTGTACTTTTCAAACAAACTATGTATCTACTTCATTTCAGCGTTGTAAACTCTTTTTCTTAGAAGCTCATGATTTGTACTACCAGTCCTTGGGAAATGTATAAGTTTCAGATAATTTCTTCTTTTTAATTGTTTTATTAATTTCATTGAAATTGGATAGTTATTAGTTGGCTTACCTAGGGGATTGGGTTAGGTGCCATCACGACCAATGGATTTTTGGGTCGTGACACAAACATTGGTCAAATATCTCCAATGCATTTAGCCTTTAACTATCAAATTTTGACAAAGTCCGATATCTCGGGCTAGGGACTTCCGATTTCCACTCCGGCCATACGTCCAAGTCCCAAATCACGATACGGATCCACCGGGACCGACGAAACACGAATCCGGGTCCGTTTAACAAAAATATTGACCGAAGTCAACTCAAATGAAGTTTTAGGAAAATTTACTCATTTTTAACTTAAAGGCTTTCCAGAAAGACGCTCGGACTGCGCACGCAATCGAGAAAGTCCTAAACATGATTTTTAGGCTTCAGATCATAGAATTATGTTTGTAAAGAAAGTAATAAAAACTCGATTTTGGCCACTTTCTTCCTAATTCATCGCTTTGAGATTCCGTCTTCCGTGTAAACTCATATGAGTCTTAGCATGATTGATCTTTGAAGAAATATATGGCAGATACTCCTTGATTTCCTTCACATAAATCTACCGTCCTTTAACTTTGGTTTTTATTTTATCATTTCCAAGTTGATTTATATAAGTTGATGAATCTGATGGCAAATTTCTTCCAGGGAAAAGATTTCTCATCTCATAATCACTTTACAAAAAATAATGATCCCAAAAAGCATCGACAAAGAGCATTAGTTGATATTTTGTTATCGGCTTTCACAATTTAATTTATTCTTGATAGAACAGACCATTCCAACAATCGCATCTGTTACAACAAACGAAGAAGCACTATTAGAAATCCGGAAAAATCCGACCAAGCGATACCTACCAACGTTGCCCGGTCAACAAAAGCGACTGAAAAATCGTCCAAAACAGACAGAAACTACCAAAAAGATATTTTACTTTTTTTAAATTTACATACCGACTGAAGTTGGTTGGTATATTGGTCAAACATTTGACCGCAGTGGTCAGAATTGCTTAGTCAAAGCACCTTTTGATTACTGTCCAATATCGGTCGGTAATGTGGACCCACATTTTTAAATTTTTATAATTATATTGTTATTTAAAATATTTTATAAAATTTATAGTTAAATTTACCGACCAAA
This sequence comes from Nicotiana paniculata, assembly GCA_005239505.1. Lineage (NCBI taxonomy): Eukaryota > Viridiplantae > Streptophyta > Magnoliopsida > Solanales > Solanaceae > Nicotiana > Nicotiana paniculata. The sequence continues at coordinate 6,377 of ML308232.1, forward strand.
GTCGGTCGGTTATTACAGGGGAAGATTTTACCGACCAAGTTTGGACGGTAGATGTAACTTCTGAAAAATAACCGACCAACGTTGGTCGGTTCATAGGTCAAACATGGTAAAACTTTTGAATCACATTAGCATTTATTATCTAAATAATATAAATATAATTTGTTAACACTTTATTTTGTAATACAAATAGTGAATACATTAACATATACTATAACAAGATATATATAGTTAAAGTAGTACAACGAAGTGTGTGTGTGTGTGCGTATATATATATATATATAGTCACATTTAAGAACGCGAAGCGCTAGGACCACAAGGTCGGGCTCTTTTTGGGATATACTTGTGAAGAAGCAATAATCTAATTAGCATATATAATGATCATCATAAAATATATCTATTTGTAAATTGATTCATCGACTTATAACTTACTTAGATGCATCGATGAATATTAAAAACAAAACGTCTTGACCTATATCGATGAATATTAAAAATAAAATGTCTCGACCTATATCGATTAATCCATGTCATGCATTATTAGTGATGAATGAATGAAATATAGAAGAATTAATACTAAACATCTTTGACATGTATATATGGATCACAAATTAACTAAACAAAAGAAGTTATTAGCATTAAGGAAATGAGTTAATATAACAATCGACTAAACATATTTAAAATAAAATAATATTGGTTTACTAATTCATCAATTGATAAAGTTTCCGTACATAGTAATGTATGTGATTGGTCATCAATTACAATATAATGTATGTGTGTGTGTATGAAATTACTCATATACTTAATTATAACTTAGATAGATGAATACAAAAGGTAAAACGTCTTAATTGACCGATATTTAATAATCTATGTTATTTGTAATTATTTATAAAACGAATGAATATATAAGAAGAAATGTGGAATTCAAATAAAATAAACGTCTCATATATATTCCTTTATTTTTTTATTATGATTGATTAATTATATATATGTGTGAATAAAATATATGCTTATAATTTATTAAAAGTAATTAGTTAATATAGTTATTTATAAAGATTATTCTTATAGTTTATAATTATTTATAGTAAATATATATGTGATTAAAATAAATGCTTATAGTTTATAATAATTTTTTATAGCTTATAATATTTTAAGAAATAAAAACACAAAAAAACAATTTGTTTTTTTTATAAAAAAAATAACCGGCCGAAGTTGGTTGATTAATGATCAAACACGGTCAGTGCGTAGTCACTTAATGTACCGACCGACTTTACCGACCAACACCGATCAATAACTCTAATTTCAGATCCTAAATACGGGATTTCCCCTCATATCTCTTACTCTCTTCTCAAAATTTTCTAACTCCCCCACTCTCTTCTCCCTCACACACACAACAACCTTCCCCCACTCCTTCTCTATTTTCCTCACCCAAATATCATTCCTCATCCCACGTTGCCATTGCCCCCCTCCCCCCGCTGTCACTTCTGCCACTGCTCGTTTTTATAGCCTCCATTGTCGCTACTGCCCCTCCCCCTCCTAAAAATTCCAGGTGTCAATTTGAACTTACATTGTTTGTGTAATTTTAATATTTTTTTTATTTCGTTATGGATTTGTAACAACCCGGCTGTTGTTTTGAGAGTTGTAGCCTCGTTCCATAATTTTCTGCTCGTTTTGTAATCTAAAACTGTTATATGACTTACCGACTTGGTTGGTTCGGGTCCAGAGAGATTTCAGAGTGAATTGAGACACTTAGTCTCTTAATTGAAAGCTTAAGTTGGAAAAGTTGATCGGATGTTGACTTATATGTAAACGACCCCGGACTTGAATTTTGATGGTTCCATTAGCTCCATTAGGTGATTTTGGACTTAGGAGCGTGTCCGAATTGTGACTTGGAGGTCCGTGGTAGAATTAGGCTTGAAATGGCGAAAGTTGAAAATTTTGAAATTTTGACTGGGAGTGGACCTTTTGATATCGGAGTCGGATTGGATTTTCGGAAGTTGGAGTAGGTGCATGTTGTCATTTATGACTTGCATGCATAATTTGAGGTCAATTCGACGTGATTTGATAGGTTTCGACGTCGTTTATAGAATTTGGAAATTTCAAAGTTCATTAGGCTTGAATCCTTGTGTAAGTTGTGTTTTTGATGTTGTTTGAGGTGATTTGAGGATTCTACTAAGGTTGTATGATATTTTTCGACGTGTGGGTATGTTGGGTTGAGATCTCGGGGGCCTCTGGTTGATTTCGGGTGATTAACAGATCAAGTTTTGAAGTTGTATGATTGCTGAAGACTGTTCTCTACTGTTGTAATTGCACCTGCGGAGTGGGCACCGCAGGTGCGAGCATGAAGAAGCGGGAAGGTGCCCGCAGAAGTGAAAAGATGAGGCTTGGCAGTGGCCGTAGGTGCGAGGTCCTTTCTGCACCTGCGAGGCCGTAGATGCGGGCCTGTTGTGCAGAATCGCTTCCGCAAAAGCGGATAGGGGAGCGCATGTGCGGTAGCCTGGGCACTTAAGTGGCTTCCACAGAAGCGGAGAAATTTACCGCAAAGGCAGTTCCGTGGGTGCGGAAATATAACCGCAGGTGCGAAAAAGCCTAGGCAGAGCATATAAAGGCTTCGTGATTTTTGCTTCTTTTTAACATTTTGGACTCGTAGTTTGGAGATTTTGAGAGAGATTTCGAAGGGATTTTTTTAGGTAAGTCACTTGTGGTTAAATTTCTTCAACAATTATGTTTCCCCATTGATATTTCCACCTAGTTTGTGTATATTTGAGGTGTAAATTGGGGGTTTGAGGATAAAGATTTGGAGAATGATGTTTTGGGGATTTCAATGACCAATTGGTGTCGAATTTTGGTAAATTCGGTATGGTTGGACTCGTCAGTGAATGGATTTTCGGGTTTTGTGACTTTTTCGGATTTCGAGACGTGGACCCGAGGTCCGGGTTTGAGCCGATTTCGGATTTTGACTATAATTTTGTATTTCTCTTGTGGAATTGATTCATTTAGCCTATATTGATTGTATTGTACTGCTTGTGGCTAGATTCGGGGCGTTTGGAGACCGATTTGAGAGGCAACGGCATATTAGAGTAGAGTTTTGCTTGTATTGAGGTAAGTAAAAGTTCTAAATCTGGTCTTGAGGGTATGAAACCCCAGATTTTTGTGTTATGTGCTTATTTTGGAAGTGACACACATGCTAGGTGACGTGCGTGTGGGCGTGCACTGTGGGAATTGTGACTTGGTCCGTTCTGTGAAACTGTAAAGTTGAATAACCTGTTGTTAGCTATATGCTCTCTATGTGTCATAGAAATCTGACTCTAATTCATGTTAGAAATCATGTTTAGACTATATGTTGGTATTGTAAGGACCCACAGAGGCAGTGATACCTGTTGAATTACCTGCTAAGGTTATTTGTACTCAGTCTCAGTTCTTACTCTAATATCATATCTCAGTCTCTTTTACTCTTATTGATACATCATGTTATTGTTGTTTTAGATGATTTTTCCTGATTTCTTAGAGCCCGAGAGATTGGAGAGATTGATGACTGAGTGGGGCCGAGGGCCTGATTGTGAGGATATATATGGGATTGGGCTGCACATCGCAACATGTTTCATTGATTTATGCCATGATTGGCTTGATATAGCGCTTGGGCTAGGGGCCTGTCACGACCCAAACTCCCTCCGAAAGACGTCGTGATGGCACCTAGTATCTACGACTAGATAAGCCTAATATTTGCGTAATAACAAAAATTTAACAATTACCTACAACAGATAATTAAATAACTGATAAAAATGCCGCTCGGCATGTACAATGACCAACACTCGGGTATACACAGTATTTCCAAAACCTGAACATGAATAAGTCACAAGCTATGGAAGAAAACTAGTATCTCTATGCAATAAAGTCTAAGAAAAAGTATGGAAAGGTAAATGACATATGAGGGAATAGAGGGGGACTCCGAGGTCTGCGGACGCGATGAATATACCTTGAAGTCTCCAAACTGTCTCTGCTCACCGATTGCATGGCTAATAAAAAGTACCTCTATCTGCACATAAACATGTGCAGAAGAGTAGCATGAGTACACAACAACGGTACCCAGTAAGTGCCAAGTCTAACCTCGGTCGAGTAGTGACGAGGCTAGGCTCTACTAGTGTGTTTGTGTGTGTGTGTGTGTATAAAATAAGGCAGGAAAAATATTGCAGTGTAATAAGAGACTAGAATTTAACAAAGAGGAAACCACAGAAAATAACAGTACAGTACACAGAGATAGAACAATAGGGGATCTCTCGAGATACTGTCTCGTAGTCCCAAAAGTAAATATGCATGGGGATCTCCCGAGATACCGTCTCGAAGTTCCAAAGTAAATATGCAGGGGGATATCCCGAGATACCGTCTCGTAGTCCCAAAGTAAATAAGCATCTCAAAAATAATGGAAATAATAGTTACAACAAGAAATCCTACAGTTTAGACTAAGTACAAGTCAAGGACAGAGAAGGGAATCCACTAAGCATGCTGCACAGAGTTCAGATAAGCATTTAAGACACGTAAACATGCGATATTAGGCTAAGCAAGATAACTACACATGTTGGTATAACTATATTAAGATGCAACTTGTTATTACTTTGTAAATGTCGGATTTTACAACAAATAGCCTATGTACGCACTCATCACCTCACGTACAGGGTGCTCACATATCACAACAGTACCAAATCCTAAGGGTATTTCCCCCGCACAAGGTTACGCAAGCCACTTACCTCGAACCAAGGTCAATCAATCATCAAGAATGTCTTTTCAACGATTTTCCGACTCCAAATGGCCCAAATCTAGACAAAAGCAATTACATACTGTAAATATAACTATAAGAAACTAATCTAATTAATCAAATCAAGGATTAAGCAAGAAATTATAAAATCATCCTAAAAAGTCGACCCGGTCCCATATCTCAAAATCGGGTAAAGGTCATAAAATATGAACACCCATTCACTCACGATTTCACTTGTACCAAAATTATCCAAATACGATATCAAAATCCGGTTCAAAACTCAGAAACTTAGTTGAAGAACTTTCCAACTTTTCCCCCAAATTTCTCAACCAAATTCCTTAATTAAATGATGAAATCAAATATAGACTAGTGGAATATAACCATAAATGAGATAAGAATCGTTACCCAAAAGCCTCTGAAAATCCCCCAATTTATCGCGCAAATTCGAGCTCTCAAAGTCCCAAAGTGTAAAATGAGATCAAAGCTTCGAAATCCCTCTTTTCTGCTCAGCGATCTTCGCACCTGAGGCCTTTCATCGCACCTGTGATGCTGCACATGCGGAAATTCCATCGCAGGTGCGGAATTGACATAAGAGAACTGGGTCCGCTTCTGCGATGAGGTGGCCGTACCTGCACATGCGCACCTGCGGACTGTGGTCAGCTTCTTCGAAACCCTCACTCATCTTGCCTTCTGCTTCTGTGATCCTTTCTCTGTAGGAGCGGCTCTGCTTATTCTCTACTTTTACCGCACCTATGACCACTCGGTTCCTAGACCAAAGCCGCATCTGCGAGCTCCCTTCCGTACGTGCGAGTCCACACCTGATGTCTTCGGGTGCAAAAACACCAAAAGCTTGAAAGCTTCAACAATTTACATAAGTCCAATTTCGGTCCGTTAAGCATCCGAAACTCACCCGAGGCTCCTAGGACCTCAACCAAACATATCAACAAGTCTTATAAACATGAATGAACCTCCTATTTAAATTAATGAATTTTGAAACTTCATACTTGTACAATCGATGCCGAAACCTATCAAATCACGTTCGATTAACCTCAAATCTTGCTCACAAGACATATTCGACATTATGGACCTACTCCAACTTCAGGAATCGGAATCCGACCCCAATATCAAAAAGCCCACTTCCAGTAAAACTTCCAAACAATTCATCTTTCTCCATTTCAAGCCTAATTCAGCTATAGACCTCCAATTCACAATCTGGCCAAGCTCCTAAGTCCAAAATCACCCAACGGAGCTAACGGGACCGACGAAACTCCATTCTGGAGTCGTCTTCACACAGTTCCAACTACAGTCAAAATCCTAAGACTTAAGCTTCTGTTTTAGGGACTAAGTGTCCCAAAACACTCCGAAACAAAAAAAACAGAACCTCTTGGCAAGTCACATAAGCAGAAAAGATACGGGGAAGGCAGTAAATAGGGGATCGGGGCTAATACATTCAAAATGACTGGCCGGATTTTTACATCCTCCCCCTCTTAAAACAATCGTTCATCCTCAAACGAGCATAGAAATGTACCTGAAGTGGTTAAAATATGAGGATAACGGTTGCGCATATCATGCTCGGTCTCCCAAGTCGCCTACTCTACCAGCTGACCTCTCCACTGAACCTTCACTGAAGCAATGTTCTTTAACCTTAACTTTCGAACCTGCATATCCAAAATATCCAACGACTCCTCAACATAAGCTAGATCCTTGGCCAACTGGACTAATCTAAAATCCATCACATGAGACAAATCACCATGATATTTCTGGAGCATAGAAACATGGAATACCGGATGAACTCCTGCTGGATTGGGAGGTTAGGCAAGCTCATAAGCAACGTCCCCAACTCGCCGCAACACCTCGAATGGGCCAATAAACCTTGGGCTCATCTTGCCCTTCTTCCTGAATCTCATGACACCCTTCATGGGAGAAACTCGGAGCATGACCCGCTCTCCAACCATGAATGCAACATCGCGAACCTTTCGATCCGCATAACTCTTCTGTCTGGGCGGTGCAAAGTTAATCCTAAATTACTTTTACAGTTTTACCTTCTCCAAAGTATCCTGAACCAAGTATGTACCTAATAATCTAGCCTCGCTCGGGTCGAACCAACCCACTGGAGACCGATACCACCTACCATACAGAGCCTCATACGGTGCATCTGAATGCTCGACTGATTTACTATTGTTGTAGGCAAAGTCTGCAAGTGGCAAGAACTGATCCCAAGAACCTCCAAACTCCATCACACATGCACGCAACATATCCTTTAGTATCTAAATAGTGTGCCCGTACTGTCCATCCGTTTGGGGTGAAATGATGTGCTCAACTAAACCCGACTGTCACGACCCAAATTCCATTAAGGTCGTGATGGCGCCGGACCTTACTGTCAGGAAAGCCAACACTTAATAAATAAATTAAATCTTTATTTTAAAATTCTCGAAGTCATTCCTTTTTCATTTTCATAAATAATAATTAGCAAACTTTCACTGAGTAAACAATAATATCTTAAAAAATTTGAATAGTGAATAAATCCCATAATTTCCCAGAACCCGGTGTCACAAGTGCATGAGCAAATTTTCTAGGAATTATACATTGTACTACAATACTTGTCCGGAATACAAACTGGACAAGAAATTTAAAATAAATACAATACATCTGAGGAAGATTTTGCCGGCTGTGGGTCGTCTCCGGATGGTGCAACTCGTCCAAGTCTCCAAGTCAGCCACATCACTGCGTCAAACAAGGCCATTAGCTATGAATGTACATATGTAATAAAAAATGCACAGCAAGTGTAGCATGAGTACGAAAACAACGTGTACTCAGTAAGTATCCCGCCTAACCTCGAAAAGGTAGTGACGAGAGGTCGAATTTGACACTTTCTAGAGGTCAATTTAATATAATCAAGGGTGACTCTAAGCATGGATATCATAGGCAAGTTAAAAAGTAGCAATAATAAATAGAAACTTCTTTCACGTTTAACATTTTAATATCCTCATCATTTCAGTTGAAAATATAAAATTTCCAGGCCAGTATTCAGGTAAAAATCACAGCAAATACGCAATAATATCATGTACAAGCAATGTCGAGGGTCGAACGGTCCAAACTAACATAAATGTAAATTGTGCTCTGCCGAAGGGTCGAACGGCTCGAACCATAGATGCATCTATTAAATCGCTGTGGCGTACGGCCCGCTCCCATGAGAGTAGTGGAAGAAATCACCCCGCTCGCGAAATATAAATTCCGAAGCGGTCACACACAGTCATGCACATTCCAACAATCCACCCCGACTACATCGGGAAAATCAAGTACTCAAGGAAATGACAATTTCTCTTTTAATGGTCATGAAAATAGTATTTGAATCTTTTCCAGAAATCTATTTTCCAAGTTCGATAAGGTTAAAACATTTTAATTTCATCAGTAAGATTACAAGTACGGCAAATAGAACATGCTTTTGGGTCCTAGACCACCCGGACGTAAACATAATAGTAGCTACGCACGGACTCTCGTCACTTCGTGCGTACGTATCCCCCACAAATAGTAGCACATATTAAATTAGTTCACATATGGGGACAATTCCCCCTCACAAGGTTATAAAGGAGACTTACCTCGCTCCTAAGATTAATAACCGGCTTCCAAGCCCGTCCGATGACTCAAATTTATGCACAACGCCCCAAAACTAGCCAATAATTACACAAATCCATTAATATATGCTCAAATATCCATTAGAATCTAATTTATAACAATTCCTAACCCCGATCGAAAAGTCGATAAAAATCACCCTCGGGCCCGAATTTCGAAAACTTTCGAAGATAAACATTATCCATAACCTCACGAACTCAAATATATAATTTATTCCAAATCCCATGTCCTATTTCATGGTCAAAATCTAAAAATACTAATTTCTAGGTTTTCTACCAAAACCCCAAGTTTTCACAAATTTTCCATGAATTTCCATGTTAAAATATATATATAATCCAAGTATTTAACTTGAAATAGGTGGGAATCACTTACCTTGACATAGATGATGAAGATGGAGCTCCAAAATCGCCCCTAGGTCGTCTCCCATGGAGGAAATGAGATGAAATGAGCCTAACCCATTTTTTTGCAAACTTAAACACTGCCAGACAAGTCTTCTTCGCGTTCGCGGGCCTACCTTCGCGTTCGCGAAGAATAAAAGATCTCGAAAAGGCAATTCCAAACTCTTCTCAGACAGCCTATAGTCGCATGGTCATAACGTTTTGCACAAAACTCCAAATAAATATTGGTTTAATCTTATCAAAAATAGACTCCAAGATTTACAACTTTCATGTTTTGTCATTCTCCCAATTCTTTATATATTTCTAGATATAAGCTTCTAAAGTCATCCCTATGCAACACAAATTTCTTCTTTATCTTTCTGGACACCCTGTAGTGTATCAGACATAATTATATTTACACACATCCAAATGCTAAATGGTTTAAATTTCTAGAAAATAGACACGAAGGGATACAAATTTCATTTTTACATCATCTCCAAATTCCTAATAGATTGTGAGATATGAGCCTCCGAAGTTATACCTGCGCAACAGTGATTGTTTTTCTTCGCGAACGCGAAAAATAAAGTCCCTGAAGCCAAATCCTTCTTCGCGAACGTGAGGGGATCCCCGCGAACGCAAAGAACAACACCAGACACTAGCATCAACCATTTCAAAACAGCTCGAAATGATCCGAAACCACCCCGAAACACACCCGAGGCCCCCGGGACCCCGTCTAATCACACGACCCAGTCTCATAACATCCCACGGACCTGCTCGAGGCCTCAAATCACATCAAACAACGCCGAAACAATGAATCACACTCCAATTCAAGCTTAATGAACTTTAAAATTTCCAACTTCTACATTCGATGCCGAAACCTATTAAATCACGTCCGATTGACCTCAAGTTTTTCACACAAGTCATATTTGACATTACGAACCTACTCCAACTTCCGAAATCTGAATCTGACTCCGATATCAAAATTTTCACTTCCGCTCGGATTTCTCAAAAACCTTCAAATTTCTATCTTTAGCCAAATGACTTCAAAATAACCTACGGACCTCCGAATTCACTTCCGATCGCGCTCCCAACTCCAGAATCACCGTACTGAGCTATTCCCAGACTCGGAATCCCAAACAGACATCAATATCACTGAAATGCACTTCAACCCAGACTTATGAAATTTCTTCTAAAATGCTGACTTCTGGAATATGCGCTGAAACGCTCCCGGGTCATCCAAAACCCGATCCAAACATACGCCCAAGTCCGAAATCATCATACAAACCTGCTGGAACCTTCAAATCCTGATTCTGAGGTCGTTTACTCAAAAATCCAATCTTAGTCGATTCTTCCAACTTAAGGCTTCTGAAATGAGAATTTTCTTTCCAAGTTGACTCTAAACTTCCCGAAATTCAATTCCTACCACACCTACAATTCATAACAACTGAAATGAAGTTGCTCATGGCCTCGAACCGGTGAACGACGCGCTAGGGCTCAAAATGACCGGTCAGATCATTACACCGAGTACTCAACTCATGATGTACGGCCCTCCAGAACCGTGATGTGAACTACGTACCCCGGTCAGAGTTGATAGATATCGGCATGCCATGAAGCCTGAAATCTTGCGGATATAAACTCGGGCCACCTGCTCGGAAGAATAGGTAGTCATCACAGGAATGAAATGAGCTGACTTAGTCAACCTATCCACAATCACCCAAACTGCATCAAACTTTCGCTGAGTTCATGGAAGCCCAACAACAAAGTCCATAGAGATCTGCTCCCATTTCAACTCCGGAATCGCTAACTTCTGAAGCAACCGACCTGGCCGCTGATGCTCATACTTCACCGACTGGCAATTTAGACATCGAGCTACATATTCCACTATTTCCTTCTTCATTCTCCTCCACCAGTAATGCTGCCTCAAGTCCTGATACATCTTCGTGGCACCTGGATGAAGGGAGTACCACGAACTATGAGCCTCCTGGAGAATCAACCTGAATACCCTCACTGGACACTACGTGCTCCAAGAACTCCACTGAACTGAGCCAAAACTCACACTTGGAGAACTTTGCATAAAGCTTTTCCTCCCTCAATCTCTGTAACACAATCCTCGGATGCTGGGCATGTTCCTTTTGGCTACGAGAGTACACCAGGGTGCCATCAATGGATACAATAACGTATGAGTCAAAATAAAGTTGAAACACACTGTTCATCAAATGCATTAATGTTGCTGGGGCATTGGTCATCCCAAAAGACATCACAAGGAACTCATAATGGTCATATCGGGTCCTGAAAGCTATCTTAAGAATAACCGAATCCTGAATCTTCAGCTGGTGATACCCTGACCTCAAATCAATCTGGGAGAACACCTGTGCTCCCTGAAGATGGTTGATCGGTTCCAAACCTACACCACTATAGAGTAGCGAGGATGGTCGATTCAGTTTTACCCAACAAGGTGGGGATCGATTTCCACAGGGAGTTAATTTATTTGGAGTTAGGTATCTTTCTAAGTTTAGATATGTGTGTTGTTCGTAATTTCACTTCCAAACATGATAGTGATGATTATACTTCTACTTTTATTTCTATTGTATGCTAAGATTAAAGCTAAGAACAATATTTTTGGTGATAGTTTTCAAGTGTTTAAAAGTACTAGGGTAATGACTTCCGCTTAAGTGGATACTTAACAGGTATCAAGAATCTAGGGCAAGCTTGTTTTGATTGGGGCTGCAATATAACCATCACATACAAGTATTAACTATATACCTTTCGGTAGTTTGAGTGACTTTACCCAATTTGAATTTCTCAAGTCCAAATGGGTGCTCATGCAATACAAATGAGATTAGCTCAAGTCGGGTATTACTATCTCTAGGTTTAACCCTTTAATTGGGGCTATCAATCTCGTGAGTTCACCCCAATTCCTTGTTAGCCCAATTTTCCTAGACTTAGTCCCTCTTTCTCAAGAAGATCCTAAGCCATAAAGGCATGAATCAGTGTTTGCAACCACTAATTCTACAAATATAGCATGAATTAGGCTAAATATCACTAACCTATAAACAATTAAGCCCTAAAATTCAATACCCATTAAATAACCACACTAGGGTTGGGTCACAATCCTAGCTATGGGGTTTAGCTACTCATAATAACAGCAGAAATCAAATATAAAGATGAAATATAATCCATAATTTTAAAGTAAAAGATTTAAATCTAAAGTTTGAAGGTAAATCTTGTACAAAATTTCCCAAAAATGGAAAACTAGCCGTTTCACGTGCTCAGTAAAACTAAACTTAACCTAAAATTGACAAACAAGTCTATTTATACTAAGCTGAAATTTCAAAATAAATACCCTTGCGGAGGTTTCACTCCACGTAATTCTGACCGCGGCTGTATTGTTGCTTTCGCGGCCGCGTAATTTTGATCGCGGTCCGCATTTCTTTACATCTGGGACAAGGTTAAGCTTCGTTTCGCGGAACGCGCAATTTTCACCGCGTCCGTGTCAGAGGCTTTCGCGGTCGCGTAATTCTAACACGGATCGCCCTTCACATTCTTACATAAATTGTGAAAACTCTGAACCTTGGCAACCGCGGTCCGCGAAATCCCAATCGTGACCGTTGTGGTAGTTTCACGGCTGCCACTTTCTACCGCGGTCCGCGTCCATGTATGTGCCCAAAAATCACCTCTCTGAATCTTCAATTCGCGGTCCGCGAGTTAATGGCCGCCTCCGTGTTGGTACTTACACAACCGCACTTTTATGTCGCGGTCCGCGTACTACACCTCTTGGCCCAATCTTTGTTTTTGTTCAAGTTTGACTCCTTTATGAGTTGATTATGGATCCTTTGGATCATTTTGAACAAACCCTGCAAGCATATTAAGTTAGTTTCTGGGAATACCTTCACGCATTTTTGGTCCAAAACATAAGTAAAAAAGAGCAAATAACAGGCTAAAAATCCCTACTTATCAACTCCACCAAACTTAAGCTTTTGCTTTACCTCAAGAAAACAAGGTAATTCTCACCTCCACAAGAAAAAGAAAAGGATATTTCAGTTATCCTAAGGTGACTTCATCAAGAATCAATTGGGACTAACAATTACCCTCAACACAAATGCATTATCAACAACATCATGTCACGACCTTTTGAGTTCTATAGCTCTAATGTGACACATGGGCATCAAGAGTTGACTCAATTCATCAAGGAAGCTCGCTCTCTCACGTAGGTCATTGTGGATCCCGAACTCCTTCTCATCTACTCACCATGAGCAAATCTCACTTTTTAGAATGTAACACTCAAATCAAGGATTGTGAAGAAGTGCGCTCATCACTCTCAAAAGAATGCCACAAGTCCGGCTCTAAGTTCCATAAGTTTGACCCTTATGTAACTCACTACTAATGTAAGCTCACTCAAATTGAAATCATATAGGGATTTAGTGGGGATGTAATGAAGGCTTTTGGATCAAGGTAGGACATACATCTTTCCTTAAGCACTCCATTTTCTCATTTTGGCTCATACTTTCTTAACTCTTTGAGTCATTTTCTTCTTCCTTAGGGTAATTAGAGAGACACAATGTCATTCTTTCTTATTCTTAACAATCATTTTTCTCTTTTTTCATCATTCCATGCCTTTCAACATTGCGTTCCTTGAATCCCTTCAACCTTCACTTTCTTTTTGACATATTTCTTTTTGGATTTTCATCCTTTTCTTTGCCTTTCCTTTTCATCAATTCTTTTTCTTCTTTGAACCTTTGATCACTTTCAAATTCTTTGTCTCTCCCTCAATCTTATGCTCTTGCCAATTCGTTTATCATGAATGCTAAGGAAAGATTGGGTGCCAAGAGAGGGTCATTATAAAACAGATAAAGGCTTATAATGTGGCTATTGAATGAAAAAGGCTTAGGCTCAAAGGGGTTGACTAGGGATATCATATTGGTAGGCTATGGAAGCTTTCAAAGTTCAAATGGGACCAAGGAGAGCCTACAATCACTTCTCAAGTCGAGCTACAGTTAGAATTTCGCCTAGACAAACGTTTAGGGCAAGTTCTAGACTTATTGGCACGGGACTTGGACTTAACTCACCTCTCAAGCTACTGGATTGTTAAAGATAACAGAGTCGAGGGCCCACAACAACCCTAACTAAGATTGAAGATCACAGATGGCTCAAGGAAACCACTCGATGATAGTTTTAGTCAACTCAAGAGTCTAAAGGTCACAACTAGAGCTATTCATTGTCAATCAACTTGTCTCTAACCATGAGGTCGAAGATAAATGTGTTTGTACCAAGTGAATCCTACTGGAGACACTTTTATTCATTATTACTAAATATCAAAGCAAAAAGACAACAGACTCAATCCCTTAAAAGGGTTATCATGCCATCCATCGTTGGGAAGAGCCACCCGGTTCACACAACATCCACCTTTGGAAAGAACCGTGGCATTAAGAAAACTAAAGGCTTATTGATCACGCAAAATGTAAAAATAAGCTAAAAACTCAAAAAGAAGCTACTAAAGGAATAAGAAGCTAAGCTATTAAGGAAAAATACAAAAGAAGTTATGAAGTAAACTACGGAAAGTAAAATAAATGTGTAAAATAATGGAGTGAAACAAATATATACAAAATGAAAATAAATATATACATGAAATGGTAAATTTATATACATACCAAAAGTGAAAAAATAATGAACATGAAAATAACGATAAGTAAAAATAAATAGAAATAGTATCATAGTTATTATATGCCAATGTCATCAAACCAAAGTAAGACTCCCCCCCCCCCCNGGGGTCCTCGGACTGCATAGGATCATCAGCTCCCTCCGGGTCCTCTAGCTGGATCTCCAAGTCCACTGACTGGGGAACCACATATCCACTCACTGGCTCTCTATCTGCCTCCTGTTGTGATGCCTATGCTGTCTGTGTTGCTGGGGTAGTCTCCTCCATAAGCAGGTCCAATGGGATATCTGAGGTAGAAGTGAACTTCTCTACCTCCTTCTTCAGTTGTTCAACTGAGTCCTTTGAGGCTCGAGTCTTCCTCATCTTCTTGACCTTCTTTCCGACCTCCGTTATCACCTTTCCATGAGTATCCAATGTCTCCATGATTTTCTTTTGGTTGTCCAAGAGCTTCTTCTGGTTGTCCAGAAGCTCCTTCAATGAAACCTCCACTAATGGAGGTACCTAAGCTGTGCTGAGGCTGCTTGTGCTGCAACTGCACTGGATAAGACAGACATCTTTGATGTGGCTGCCTGCATCTAGTTGTTGATGCTGGATAATGTCTGAGTAACCCGTTGTGCAGTCTGAGGGTAGGTGGAAGATGATGGCACATATAATGGGGCGGTGATGGATGGCCCGGATGAAGGAGGAGTCATAACAGCCAAAAAACCCTCTGTTATGGAAGTCTCTGACCCGGTGGCCTCTACCCTTGGCTCTTTAGACTGACCAGTGGGAATAGTAGCTTTTTCTTTGGATTTCGAGTTGTATGCTCCTTGAAGGTTGTACAAGGAGAAGGGCCTCTTCGGCTTCACCTTCGTGTCATAGTGCCTCCCGTCCACCCCCTTGGTCCTATAGATACATAGTGGTGAAGTTGGGGTAGAGGTACGACCTTTCTTCCTTTCCGGTTGCTTTGGATATGTTTTGGGCCATGAGGTTCCCCACATTCATTGGGTACCCTGCCATGATGGAAGCTATGAGGATCACCAGGGAGACTGGGATGTCACTGTCATGCTGGGACAGATCAAGCCGACTGCATACAAAGGTGCACCACCCTTTGGCTTCAAATCTAAGGGTGTTTATGACAATTTGGACTCCAGGTGTAAGCTAGGGCGGTGTTGTCCCTGGGATGGCTATCAGCTCTGCTAGCCATGTATGGGCTGCTTCATCTAATGCTTCATCGGGTAGGACTTCTCACTCACATACCTATCTTCCCATACTGCGGGCTTCCTTGACCTGGTTAACCCCCCCCCCCCCCCCCCCCCCCCCNCACATGGGTATCACCTCCTCTCCCGTCATCCGGGACCTCTTCTTCATCATCAATATTAATAGGAGTCGCTGTTGAGGCCGGATTTGTAGCAGGCAGGGAAGATTATGCCGAAGTCTCGCTACCTCCTTTTGAGCCATCAGCCGACTAAGACGAGGAGGTAGGTTCATTGACCAGTCTGAAGGGTTTTGATTGGGCCTCTTGTTGAGGTTGTGTAGACTTCCCCTAAGAAATATCCTAGGATTTGTGAGGTATTCACTCGTGTCCGAGGAGTCAGTCAGAGGTCTCACTATGGTTTGCGTTTTGCTTATAATCTTCTGAGCTCTTAAGGGTAAGGCTTGCTTGCCTTTACCCCGGCCTCGGTAGGTTTCTGCCCTCCCTTTTGGTTTGTCTGCCCCACCACGAGATAATATCATTTTTTGAAACACACAAGTAGTGAAATAAAATTAGATTTGGGTTGACTCATGCCTTAAAATAGTATAGAAGAAATTAACATAGTGCTTCTCAAAACAAGGCATCGTGGACCGTGAAAAACTGAACGCGGCCGCGGAAGGCCCATCGCTGTCCGTGTAAAAGTGAACGCGGCCGCGGAGAGGTTGGGTTCAGAGTACCAACTCTCTGATCATGGTCGAACACGGACGCGAAAGACCAAACGCGGACCGCGTAAAAGTACATGCGGTCGCAGAAGCAATTATCAAACTCTATGAAGGTCAAGAGCACGGACCGCGAACTTTTGGACGGGGCCGTGAAAGACCAAACACGGACCACAGAAATGTCCCCGCATCCGCTAAAATATATCCATACTCAGTTCTTACAAGTTAGGGAATGCGGACCACGAAAAATGGACTGCGGACCGCGAAATTTAAACAAAACTGGAACTGACGAACATTCAAACATAGGGTTTTCACTAAGTGCACCGTTAGTTCAATTAACAAGAATAGTTAATAACCCTATCCCCCATTAGGTATGTAAACATTACCCACATGAATTTAAGCATCAATTTGAGATTATGGAAATTAGTTAACCCTAACTAAAAAGAAAAAAACTAAAACAAAAAGAAAAGAAAAGAAAAAGATAAAATCAATTCAAGGATTTGAGCATACCAGTTGTGAAATTTTACTGGAAAATGGACTCTTGATTAGTATGAAATGAAATTGATAGCCAGAGAAGATGAAGATGAACAGTGCTTTAGTGTGGTGAAATTTTAGGGTTCGAAAAGTGTAAATGGCCTGAGGACCCTCTATTTATACTTAGCATATGTGGACTCACCGCCTTACTTGAGCGCGGTCCGCGAGATTCTATCGCGGTCCACGGTTTGTACCTTATGAAGAGCCACTACAAGATCTTGAGTGCGGTCCGCGGAAAATGGGTGCGGCTGTGAAAGTTCCCGCGGTCCGCCAAATTATGAACGCGACTATGTATTCAAATTCAGAGAGTTGGTATTTTGATCCTGTCAAGTATGCATCCGCGAACAAAAAAATGCCACCACGAAATGCTAATGCGGACCGCGAAATTCCCACACTTAGCCAAATTTTTCCTGTCAAAGTCCTGCACTGCATAACCAATTCCTACACAAGCTTTACAACCAGTTAGTCCAAATCAATGCCTAATCTAAGAATAAAATCAAAAGAAAGAAAGAAAGAAATAAAAACACATGGGTTGCCTCCCAGGAAGCGCCTGATTTAACGTCGCGGCACGACGCATATTACCATCATCATTTAAAATTGATCAAGGCCACCATGTAGCTGTCATCAAACTTGCCAAGGTAGTGCTTCACTCGGTGCCCATTAACTTTGAAGATTTCACCATTTTTTGTTTTTCAAATCCAGATCACCAAACGGAGTTAGATACACCACTTCAAAAGGGCCACTCCATTTGACTTGAGCTTTCTCGGAAACAGTCGTAACTGAGAGTTGAATAGAAGAACCAAGTCACCCTCCTTGAACTCTTTGTTCCGGACATATTTTTCATGTAATTACTTCATCTTTTCCTTATACAAAGACGAGCTGGAATAAGCATGGAACCGAATCTCATCAAGTTCATTTAGTTGCTCTACCCGGAGATTGGCAGCTACATCCCATTCAAGGTTTAACTTCTTCAGTGCCCACATGGCCTTGTGCTCTAATTAAATCGGAAGATGGCATGCTTTCCCAAATACCAACCGGTTAAGAGACATACCACTTGGAGTCTTGTACGTTGTTCTATAAGCCCACAAAGCATCGTCAAGTTTCCTTGACCAATCGGCCCGGTTTGCATTGATAGTCTTGGATAATCTGCTATTTATCTCCCTGTTGGAGACCTCAACTTGTCCACTAGCCTGGGGGTGATAAGGGGTTGACACCTTATGATTGACACCATACTTGGAAAGTAAAGTGTCGAAGACCTTATTGCAAAAATGGGAACCCCCATCACTGATGATCGCCCTTGGGGTGCCAAAACTTGTGAAGATATTTTTCTTTAAGAACACCATCACACTCTGTGCCTCGTTGTTGGGCAAAGCCACAACTTCAACCCACTTGGAAAAATAATCAACGGCAACTAGAATATAAGTGTTACCACATGAACTCACAAATGGCCCCAAAAAGTCGATTCCCCACACGTCAAAAATATCAATTTCAAGAATAGTGGTGAGAGGCATTTTATCATTCTTGGGAATTCCAGCAGCTCTTTGGCACTCATCACACCTCCTGACAAGCTCGCTAGTATCTTTATACAGGGTAGGCCAATAAAATCCACAACTGAGAACCTTTGTAGCAGTTCTCGCCCCACCATGATGACCACCGTAGGGCGAGGAATGACAAACATCAAGAATACTCATTTGCTCCTCTTCCGGAACACATCTCCGGATCACACCATCATTGAAAATCTTGAAAAGATATGGATCATCCCAATAATAATCCAAGTTGTATCGTTTAAGATTCTTCCTTTGGTTAGAGGAGAGCTCACTCGGTACAATTCCGGTCACAAGAAAGTTAGCCACATCGGGGAATCAAGGCATGCCATTCAAAGACACGGAGAGGAGTTGTTCATCCGGAAACAAATCATTAATTTCGAGGCCATCATCGAGCCTCCCCTCCTCTTCCAAGCGGGACAAGTGGTCCGACACTTGATTCTCACTCCATTTTAGATCAATGATTTCAAGGTCAAACTCTTGAAGAAGAAGAACCCATCTCATCAACCTAGCCTTAGACTCCTTTTTGTTCATCAAGTAACGAAGTGCCACATGATCGGTGTGCACAATCACTTTGGAACCCATGAGATATGGCCTGAACTTTTCCATGGCGAAGACAATGTCTAATAACTCTTTCTCTATCACAGTATAGTTGACTTGGGCGTCATTCATCATTTTTCTTGCATAATAAACCGGATGAAATATCTTGTTGAACCTTTGCCCCAAGACCGCTCCTACCGCAACGTCGTTAGCATCGCACATGAGCTCAAATGGTAAGCTCCAATTGGGTGTGGTAATGATGGGAGTGGTAGTCAATATATACTTGAGAAGCTCAAAAGCTTTCATGCAATCTTCATTGAACATAAACTTTGCATCCTTTTCCAACAACTTGCACAAGGGGTTTACCACTTTTGAGAAATCCTTGATGAACCTTCAGTAGAACCCCTCATGACCAATAAAGCTCCTAACTCCCTTGACGAAAGTAGGAGGAGGGAATTTTGAAATCACTTCAATGCTTTGTCCACTTCAATACCGTTCTTTGAGGTCTTATGGTCAAGGACAATGCCCTCCTCGACTATAAAGTGGCATTTTCCCCAATTTAGCACTAAGTTGGTCTCTTCACATCGGCCAACACTTTGTCAAGATTATCCAAGTCTAAGGAAAGTTTACGGGGCCCATATAAGTAGGATCCCATTCCTTTCAAGGCATTTGCACATTCTATCAAGCCTTCCTTCTCATCATCCTCATGATTTAACAACACAACTTCCAAAGGGTCCTCCACATTGATCATAGCACTCGTGTCATCAATAATCACCTCCATTACAAGATCCATAAAAGAGCAAACTTTGTTTCTATTAGGTTGCCTCATTGACTTGCACACGTGGAATAAAACTTTTTCATCGCCCACCCGGAAGGTGAGCTCCCCAGCTTCCACATCATCAATGCCTTTCTTGTTTCTAGCAAAGGTCTCCACAATATGATCGACACCTCATAGTCAACTTCACAGTCGAGAATCACAAAGTCTGCCGGAAGAATGAACTTGTCGACCTGAACTAAAACATCATCAATAATTTCCAACGGCCTCTTCATAGTCTAATCCGCCATTTGCATTCTCATGGAAGTAGCTCTCGGTTGCCCAATACCCAGTGTTTTGAACACTGAATATGGCATCAAATTAATATTTTCTCCCAAATCACACAAGGCTTTTTCAAAATTGGCACTACCAATGGTGCATGGAATTGTAATGGCACCGGGATCTTCTAGCTTTGGAGCCACGGAATGCACTATGGAACTCATTTGATAAGTCATTTTAACGGTCTCGCAATTCATAGATCTCTTCTTTGTTACCAAGTCCTTCATGAACTTGGCATATCCCGGCATTTTCTCTAGAGCTTCCACCAAGGTCACATTGATGGACAAATTTTTCATCATCTCAATAGACTTCTTGAATTGGTTTTCATTATTTTTTTTGTCAAGCCTTTGAGGATACGGTGGAGGAGGCCTTGGTAAAGAATCCTTGGCTTTGGGCACTACCATTTCCGGTATGTCTATCATGTGTTCCCTAGATGGGTTCACATCATTTTGAGTCTCCTCCATGTTGTCATGAATATCGATCCTCACTTCATCATTCACATTCTCATCATTGGCTTGAATCTCATCATCTTCTTGCAACACAACATCGTCACTCACAATCTTCTTTGGATTAGAGGTACTTGCATCTCCACCTCTACCGCTTCTTGTGGTCACCGCCATAGCATGGCCTGTATTGTTCCCACCATTCGGGTTTACTACCGTATCACTTGGTAGTGCCCCCTTAGGGTGAGTATTCAATGCTTGAGAAATCTGACCCATTTGTACTTCCAAGTTGCGGATAGAAGTAGTGTTGGAGGCTATTTCGGAATCAGAGTCGGCATTCCTTTCCTTCATTTGTTTGAACATACTCTCTATCCGCCCCATCTCATTATTTGAAGAACTTTGCCCTTGAGACGGATATGGAGGCGGATTGTTGGGTTGTTGATACATCGGGGGCCTTTGAAAACCCGACCCACAGTTACCTTGATTATTATTGGTCCAATCCCCTTGGTTTCCATTGCTTCCCCAATTGTTATTGTTGTTGCCACTCCAATTGCCTTGGTTATTTCCTTGATTCCCCTAGTTTTGGTTGGTGTTCCCCCAATTCCCTTGTCCTTGGTTGCCCCAATTTTGATTGTTCCTTTGTGATATCTATTGTTGATTAGGAGCATTGATATGTTGACCTTGGTAGTTATTGGCATATAAAACTTCTCACCTTGATCTTCATAAGAATCGTCTTGATTGTAACCACTATCACTTTGCTCAAATTGATCTTGATTGTTTTACACTTGTTGACCATGTTGTCACCTCTTGTTGAACATTACATTCATTCCTTCCATGGCGTTTACTTGCTTTGGCCCCTGAACCTGCTGGAGCTAAGCCTTTGCTAACTGGTTCATAGTGGTTGTCAACTCCACTATGGCTTGTCCGTGATCCTGAAGTTCCTTGTGAAGGTGGATGACATTAGGTCCACCTTAAGGAACGTTTGCCCGACTTAGTCAAGCTGAGGAGGTGTCAGCCATCTAATCTAATATGTCACATGCATCGGCATAAGGAACTTTCATGAAATTTCCCCCTGCTAGCTGATTCACCACGCACTGGTTTGTTGTGTTGATGCCCCTATAAAATATTTGTTGGATCATTGCTTCAGTCATATCATTGTTGGGGCATTCTTTACCATTGTCTGGTACCGCTCCCAGATTTCATGTAAGGGTTCATTTGGCTCTTGTATAAAGGCGAAGATCTCATCCCATAATACTGCCATATGACCCGAAGAGTAAAACTTTGCTATGAAATTATCATCCAACTCACCCCAAGTTAGAAAAATGGAAGTAAAGAAAAAAAAAACACACAAATAGTTAGATAGATAGCTAAAACCATCTAACTCCCTAGCAACGACGCCAAAAATTGATTGATTCCAATCCTACACCACTATAGTAGCGAGGATGGTCGATGCAGTTTTCCCAACAAGGTCGGGATCGATTTCCATATGGAGTTAATTGATTTGGAGATAGGTATCTATCTATGTCTAGATGTATGTGTTGTTCCTAATTTCACTTCAAAACATGATTGTGATGATTATACTTCTACTTCTATTTCTATTGTATTCTAAGATTAAAGCTAAGTACAATATTTTTTGTGATAGTTTTCAAGTGTTTAAAAGGACTAGGGTAATGACTTCCGCCTAGGTGGATACTTAACGGATATCGAGAATCTAGGGAAAGCTTGTTTTGATTGGGGCCGTAATATAACAATCACACACATGTATTCACTCTATACCTCTCGGTAGTTTGAGTGATTTGCCCGATTTGGCTTTCTCAAGTCCAAATGGGTGTTCATGCAATACAAGTGATATTAGCTCAAGTTGGGTATTACTATCTCTAGGTTTAACTCTTTAATTGGGGCTATCAATCTCTTGAGTTCACCCCAATTCCTTGTTAGCCTAATTTTCCTAGACTTAGTACCTCTTTCTCAAGAAGAACCTAAGTCATAAAGGCATGAATCAGTGTTCACAACCACTAATTCTACAATTCTAGCATGAATTAGGCGAAATATCACCTACCCATAAACAATTAAGCCCTAAAATCAAGACCCATTAAAACCCACAATAGGGTTAGGTCATAAACCTAGCTTTGGAATTTAGCTACTCATAATAATAGCATAAATAAAAGACAAAGATGAAATATAATCCATAATATTAAAGTAAAAGATTAATATCTAAATTTTTAAGGTAAATCTTGTACAAAATTGCCAAAAAAGGGAAAACCATCCATTTGACGTGCTCAACAAAACTAAACTTAACCTAAAATTGCCAAAAAGCTCTATTTATACTAAGCTGAAATTTTCGGAAAAAAATACCCCTGTGGAGGTTTCACGGCCGCGTAATTCTGACCACGACCGCACTCTTGCTTTCGCGATCGCATAATTTTGATCGCGGTCCACGTTTCTTCACATCTGGGACTGGGTTGAGCTTCATTTCACGGACCATACAATTTTTACCGCGCCGCGTGAGAGTCTTTCGCGGCCGCGTAATTTAAATACGGACCACCCTTTTCATTCTTGCATAAATTGTGAACTCTCTAAACCTTTGCAACCGCAGTCCGCGGAATCCCAATCGTGGTTGTTGTGGTACTTTCACAGCCGCCACTTTCTAACGTGGTCCGCATCCATGTATGTGCCCAAAAAGTACCTCTCTGAATCTCTAATTCACGGTCCGCGAGTAAATGGCCGCCTCCGTGTTGGTACTTATGTGGCCGCACTTTTATGTCGCAGTCCGCGTACTACACCTCTTGTCCCAGTCTTGGTTTTTGTTCAAGTTTGACTCCTTTATGAGTTGATTATGGCTCCTTTGGCTCATTTTGAACAAACCCTGCAAGAAAGCATATTAAGTTAGTTTCTGAGAATACCTTCACGCATTTTTGGCCCAAAACATAAGTAAAAGAGAGAAAATAATAGGCTAAAATCCATACTTATCACTGGTCGAATAGATCATCAATACTTGGCAAAGGATACTTGTTCTTGATTGTGACCTTGTTCAACTGCCTGTAATCAATGCACATCCTCATAGAACCATCCTTCTTCTTCACAAATAGAACCGGT
Organism: Nicotiana paniculata; assembly: GCA_005239505.1. Taxonomy (NCBI): domain Eukaryota; kingdom Viridiplantae; phylum Streptophyta; class Magnoliopsida; order Solanales; family Solanaceae; genus Nicotiana; species Nicotiana paniculata. The sequence goes on from ML308232.1 coordinate 29,933, forward strand.
GCACCCTAAGGTGACACACTAGGCCAAATAAACCCCTTATCAAGGAGTTCCTGAAGCTGTTCTTTCAACTCCTTCAAATCCACTGATGCCATACGATACGGTGGAATAGAAATGGTCTGAGTGCCTGGCACCAAATCAATACCAAAGTCAATATCCCTGTTGGGCGCATGTCCGGCAGGTCCACAGGAAGCACATCCAAAATATCACATATTACCGGCACAGAATAATTGGCAGGAGTCTCTACACTAACATCCCTTACAAAGGCCAAATATGATAGACAACCCTTCTCAACTATCCACTGAGCCTTCAAGTATGAAATCACCCTACTAGGTATATAGTCTATAGAACCGCTCCACTCAACCTCGACAACCCCGACATCGCCAACGTCACGATCTTATATCTAGAACAACATGACATGGAGACAACCAATCCATCCCTAATATCACATCAAAATAAACCATACTGAGCAGAAAAAGGTCCACTCGTGTCTCCAGACCCCCAATAGACACCTCACATGACTGACATACGCAGTCCACAATAATAGTATCGCCCACGGGAGTAGATACATGAATATATGAGACTAAAGACTCATGGGGCATATCCAAAAAATGAGCGAAATACGAGGAATATGAATAAGTGGAACCACGGTCAAATAATACTGAGGCATCTATATGGAAAACTAAATCAACACTTGTAATCACAACATCTAAAGCAATGCCATCTAGTCTGGCAGGGAGGGCATAGAAACGGGTCTGGCCACCCTGTTTGTTGCCTCACCCTCTCGGGCGACCCCTAGCTGACTGAGCTCCACCCCTAGCGGCTGGGAGGGTGGTGGAGAAACTGGTGATGATGACATAGAATGGCTCCTCTGTGGAGCGGGACCTACCACTATATGGGGACACTCCCTCCTCATGTGACCAAACTCCCCACACTCATAGAAACTCCCCGTTGCTGGTGTTGGGTACTGAAGGGAGCCCTGAGCACCGGGATAACTGGTTGAAGGACTTGGCATAGACGAACCCTGACCCGATGGAGCACAGGAAGAACTTTGTGCTGGAAGGGCACCGAGAAATGACGACCTCTACCGTGATAGAACTAACCCTCACAAAGAGCACCGCTAAATCCACCCTGTCCGCGAGGCCTCTTGGCCTCCCTATCAACCCTCTCCTGAATGCGAACCATCTCAATCTGTCGAGCAATGTCGACAACCTCATGAAAGGTAGCCTCAGACATTCTCTCTCTCTGGTCATAAGCAATTCCAACTGATAAGTGAGGCCATCTATAAACCTCCCGATCCTCTACCTGTCTGTGGGAAACAACGACATAGCATGACGGGCCAACTCTGAGAATCGCATATCATACTTCGTTACAGATATATCACCCGGATGAAGCTGCTTAAACATCCTACAAAGCTCCTCTCTACGGGACTGCGGCACGAACTTCTCCAGAAAGATAACAGAGAACTGTTGCAAGGTAAGGGGTTGTACGCCGACCGGCTTACGCCTCTCGTAAGCCTCCCACCAAATGAATGCAGCCCCAGAGAACTGAAAGTTAATGAATGAGACCCCACTGGACTCCAGAATACCTTCTGTACGAAGTATCCTCTGGCACTTGTCCAAGAAATCCTGTGCATCCTCTCTCTATGCACTACCGAAAGATGGAGCATGCAGTATACCAAACCTCTCCAATCTACGTTTCTCATCCTCAGGCATAGCAGGAATGGCATAGTCCTAAGGAGCTTCCACCGGCTGGGCTGGTGGTGCCCCCAGTGTCTGGAGTCCCTATAGAATTTGCTCAGGTGTGCGGGCGGCGGGAGTCTGAGTCCTCCCCCGGCCTGAGATGTGGATGCGGCCAATGAATTAGAGACCGCCTGAGCAAGACCGGTACAGACGGTCTAAATATGAGCTAAGGCCTCCTGAAAGCCAGGAATCAAGATGGGCACAGGTGGTGCCTGAGCTGGTCCCGCTGGTGCATCCATAACTGGGATCTAGTCCTGACCTGGGGCAACTGGTGGATCTGCAGTTACTGCCCCAGCTGCACCTCTGCCCCTACCGCGACCTCGGCCTCTCGTGGCCCTGGCTGGTGGTACTGGTGGATGTCCGTCCTGCTTAGTAGTACAAGTCCTCACCATCTGGCGGCTCGGATTAACTTATGTGTCGTTGATATTTTCTATTTATATATTATTTTATTTTCTCCAGAATTATTTTACAAATACAGTTTAAGAACAAGCTTAAGGAATTTAATTTTTTGTTTTCTGTATTTGTGTTATATTTACTGTTCTGGAGACTAAAACCTTTGTGGTTTTTATACTCTCATTTTGGAGATTAAAGCCTTTGTGGCGATTTTCTACTCCATTGGAGATTAAAATCTACGTGATTTTTTACTCCAGTTTTAAACGTTTATTAAAAGTTTGTTTGTGTCATTCTTTTACAGAAATGATGAATGACAATGGAAGTCAAGTTGTTCCGATGGTGACTGCCAATGCATCAATAAGCCGAACATCGGCATTGGCACCAGCGGAAAAACCCAAAAAAAATTTCGGGATTGATTTCAAGTTGTGGAAGCAGAAGATGTTCTTTTATTTGACTACTTTAAGTCTACAGAAGTTCATTAAGGAAGATGTTCCTGTTCTGCCCGACGAAACTCTAGGAAATGAACGTTTCCTCGTGACTGAGGCGTGGGAGCATTCTGATTTTCAATGCAAGAATTACATTCTTAGCAGACTGGAGGACGATCTATATAACGTCTATAGTAATGTGGAGACATCAAACGAATGATGGGTTGCGCTTGAAAGAAAATACAAAACTGAAGATGCCGGGTTGAAGAAATTCGTTGCCGCTAAATATTTGGACTGCAAAATGGTAGATAACAAGTCTGTTATTACCCAAGTCCAGGAATTGCAAGTGATTATTCATGTTCTCCTTGCTGAAGGTATAATTCCAATTAATACTGATGTTGAAAGTATTAATTTTATTATATGTACTAATAGAATTTTCATTGAATGTCTTGTCATCAATGAAGCATTCCAAGTTGCAGCGATGATTGAGAAGTTGCCTCCTTTATGGAAGGACTTCAAAAATTACATGAAACACGAACGCAATGAGATTTCCCTTGAAAATCTCATTGTTCGGTTGAGAATCGAAGAGGACAACAAAGTTGTTGAAAAGAAAGGCCGTGGAAACTCAACGATAATAGGAACAAACATTGTTGAGGATGCTCCTCAAAATAACAGAAAGAGGAAGAAGGCTTCTGGACTGAGAAATAACCCAAGCAAGAAGCAGTTCAATGGAAATTGATACAACTGTGGGGGAAAGCCGTTCTTACGGCTAACCGAATACTAAATCGAGTACCCCATAGCAAAACACAATCCATTCCATATGAGAAATGGAAAGGAAGGAAGCCCAACTTGAATTATTTTAAAGTATGGGGGTGTTTGGCAAAGTGCAAGTTCCTAAACCCAAAAGGGTAAAAATAGGACCGAAAACTGTTGATTGTGTTTTCATAGGATATGTGACCAGTAGTAAAGCATATCGATTTCTGGTTCATAAATCAGAAAATCCCGACATTCATAATAATACGGTATAGAATCAGATAATGCAGAGTTCTTTGAAAATATATATCCGTATAAAAAAGAATGTGAGTCGATTGGTGAAGGATCTAAACAACCTCGGGTTGAAACAAGAGAAAGTACATTTAATCAGGAGGATCCAAGACTGTCACGACCCGTAATCCCACCGTCGGGACTGTAATGGCGTCTAATGTTGAACCCGCTAGACAAGCCAACGTTACTGGTTATTCTAATTTATTCCTTTATTATTTAGAATTTAAAAAATGTTATACAAGAACAAATAGAAATAAGAAATATGGAAAAGGTGAAGTCCAACAGCTTAATCAAGTGTCGAGCCTAACCTCGGCGAAGTAGTGACGAGGCTAGGACACGACAACAATATCACTTGTGCAGTTTAAATAAATATAACAGGAAATAACAACAAGGAATAACAGTTAAGTACAATAACGGGGAGAACATGCTTGGGAAAAAGGGTAACAATCACTGATATGATGGAACGAGGCAATAGTCTAAATTCCAAAAACAACAACGATAATTAACAACATGGAACAAAACAAGTGAAATGAAACGGGACGGCATGTCCCCTCGTGCATAGTATATCATAACACGGCACAGAATGTTCCCTCGTGCATAACAATATAAAATATGGCACGGAATGTCCCCTCGTGCATAATAATCATAAACACGGCACGGAATGTCCCCTCGTGCATAATAATCATAAACACGACACGGAATATCCCCTCGTGTGTAAACAACATAAACATTTCACGGAATGTCCCCTCGTGCATAACAACATAAGATATGGAACAGAATGTCCCCTCGTGAATAACAACATAAAGGCAACAGTTGGCATGAAAATCAACAATAAGAAACCTAAAATGCACGGAAATAATCAACAAGAATAATATCGTCCCGTCATGGGACACAACTATAACCAATCCTACACAAGTGTATAATCCAACATAAAGTTCCTTAACCGATCAACTACTCAACAATATCGTCCCGTCACGGTCATGCTTGATGATGCGTGGCTAGAATTCATGATTTTAAGCATTATATACCTTGCATTTTATGTGTTTTAATGATAAAATACACGTCGTATGTGCCTAATGAGGGTTATTTTATGTGTAGGTGAATTAGAAATGGAGACGGGGCTAAACGGATGCAAATACGTCGAAAAATACGNCCTGTCGTTACCCAGGACTTAGAGCCCTAACGCCAGGGGGGGCCTGGCGTTACCCAGGCCTTAGAGCCCAAACGCCAGGGTCCCCAGACGGCCAGAAATCGTGTTTTGACGGGTTTTAAGTGTTTCCAAGTTGGAATAGAAGTCTTTGACACATTTAGGGTTCATCCTAAACATATAATAGACCCAAAAACATCACATTAAGGGGGGATTCGACAGGAGACTTTGGACGGAGGAACACACCACGTTGAAAGAGGATTCTACTTAGTTTTTCT
>ML308232.1:35184-60339 GCA_005239505.1 Nicotiana paniculata
AGCAATATTAACCTCGTCAATCAATAAACCTGATTAGAAGATTTAGGTCGAAAACTCAACGTGATTTTTTAACAACCCATAACTCTAGAATATCAATTTAGATTGAATTCATCTTTAAGTTAGTTGTCTCTTTAATCTTTTGATTTACTATTTTAGAGTAATTCTAGTTAAATATTTGTTTGAGTTTAGTTTATTGGATAGTTAATCACAAGTCCCTGTGGGTACGATATCTGGACTTAAAATCCTATATTACTTGTCGACCACGTACACTTGCGTGTGCATTGGGAAATCAACCAAAACTTGACAACAACATATAGGTACTCGTCACCTCACCTATACATTGAACATGGAATAAACACGTAGCAATTAGGACTCAATACATATTCCCTCAAGCTAAGGTTAGGCCAAACACTTACCTCGACTTCGAAGATCAAAATCAAGCCTCAAGTACCTCTGCCTCATATTCAACTCTTTTTGCTTGAACAGATACTACAAACTCTTATGATTTGTGAACACCTCACAGGGCACACCATACAAATAATGACTCCAGATCTTATACGCATGAACAATAGCTGCTAACTCCAAATTGTGAACTGGATTGTTCTTCTCATGAACCTTCAACTGACGTGAAGCATAAGCTATCACCTTGCCATCCTTCATCAACACTGCACCAAGTCCAACCCGCAAAGCGTCACAATACACGGTATATGGCCCTGAACCTATGGGCAAAACTAACACCGGTGCCGTGGTCAAGGCGGTCATTAGCTTCTTAAAGCTCACCTCTCACTCATCAGACCACCTGAACTGGGCACCCTTCTGAGTCAACTTGGTCATCGGGGCTGCAATAGATGAAAAGCCCTCCACAAACTAGCGATAATAACCTGCTAAGCCTAAGAAACTCTGGATCTCTGTAGCTGAAGTGGGTCTAGGACAATCTCTGACTGCTAAAATCTTCTTAGGATCTACCTTAATACCCTCTGACGATACCACATGGCCTAGAAATGCCAACCAGAACTCACAGTTGGAAAATTTGGCATACAACTGACTGTCCTTCAGAGTCTGGAGGACGACTTGAAGGTGTTACTCATGCTCTTCTAGGCTACGGGAGTAAATCAAAATATCATCAATGAAGACTATAACAAACGAATCTAAATAGGGTCTGAAGACTCGGTTCATCAACTCCATAAAAGCAGGGGAGCATTTGTCAACCCAAATGAAATCACCAAGAACTCATAATGCTCATACCGAGTGCGAAAGGCTGTCTTAGGGACATCAGATGCCATAATCCTCAACTGATGGTAACCAGATCTCAAATCTATCTTGGAAAACACTGTAGCACCCTGAAGCTGGTCAAATAAATCATCAATCATCGGCAAAGGATACTTATTCTTAATAGTAACCTTGTTCAACTGCTGGTAGTTAATACACATCCTCATCGAGCCATCTTTCTTCTTGACAAACAACACTGGGGCACCCCAAGGAGGAACACTAGGCCTAGAAGCCTTTATCCAACAAATCCTGCAACTGATCCTTCAACTCTGGTGAGCTCATACGATACGGCGGGGTAAAAATGGGCTGAGTGCCCGCAGTCACCTCAATACAAAAGTCAATATCCCTGTCGAGTGGCATACCCGGTAGGTCAGCAGGAAATACCTCTGTAAACTCACTAACCACGGGCACAGACTCCATAGAAGGAACCTCAGCACTAGAATCACGAACATAGGCCAAATATGCCAAACAACCCTTCTCGACCATGCGTCGAGCCTTCATATATGAAATAACTCTACCGGAAGAATGACTAGGAGTCCCTCTCAACTCGAATTGAGGAACTCCCGGCAAGGCCAAGGTCACTGTCTTGGCATGACAGTCCAGAATAGCATGGTAGGGGGATAGCCAATCAATCCCGAAAATAACATCGAAGTCAACCATATCAAGAAACAAAAGATCTACCTGAGTCTCCAGACAACCCATAACAACTACGCATGAACGGTATACTCGATCTAAAACTATAGAATCACCCACCGGTGTAGACACATGTAGAGAAGTACTCAGGGAATCACATGGCATTCTCAGATAAGGGGCAAAATATGAAGACACATAGGAGAAGATAGAACCCGGATCAAATAAAATCGAAGAATCTCTGCTGGAAACTGAAACCATACTTGTAATAACTGCATCATAGGCCTCAGCCTCAGGCCTGGCAGGAACAGCATAGCATCGGGGCGGCGCCCCTCCAATATGAACATCGCCGCCAATATGAACATCTCTAGGTCGACCTACTGCGGGCTGACCTCTACCCCTCATAGCCTTTCCTCCACCTCTAACTGTCTGGCCTCCACCTCTGGCACCTCGACCTCCACCCCTAGCTGGCTGAAGGGGTGGGGGTGAACCTTGTGCAAGAATCATAGCACGGGAACCCTGATACTGTTAACCACTAGAAGCTCGGGGGAAAAACCTGGATATGTGCTCCATACCACCGCAAGTGTAACAAGATCTCTGCTTCTGAGAATGATGACCCTCAAACTGTTCATGTCGACCAGAATAACCACCCTGGAAGCTCTGAAGTGGCGGTGCACTGGTAGGAGCTGATGGTGTACTGCGGGATACATGAAGTGCCGACTGGAATGGTCTAGGAGGATGACCTCTGCCAAAGGAATCTCTTCTTCCAGACGAGGAACCACTGAATGGACCGAAATGGCTAGGTCTCTTGTCAGACCCTGACCACTGCCCTGTGATAAGACAATCTCAATACACCTGGCCACATTGGCCGCCTCCTGGAATGAAATATCAGTACCTGTCTCTCTGGCCATCTAGAGTCTGACAGGTTGAGATAGCCCCTCAATAAACCTCCTAACCCTCTCCCGGTATGTGGGGAGGATCATGATAACATGTCAGGCCAAAGTGATAAACCGGGTCTCATACTGGGTAACTGTCATAGAGCCCTGCTGGAGGCACTCAAACTGCCTCCAACGATCCTCTCTCTGGGTATCTGGTAGAAACTTCTCCAAGAAAAACTCGCAGAATTAAGCCCAAGAAAACGGCGAAGATCCAACTGGCCTGGTCAAGCAAAAATCCCTCCACCAAGTCTTGGCAGTACCAGAAAGACGGAATGTAGCAAAATCGACCCCATTGGTCTCCACAATCCCCATGTTCCAAAGAACCTCATAGCAAATGTCCAAGAAATCCAGGGGATCCTCTGATGGTGCACCAATAAATGTAGTAGGAAATAGCTTGGTGAACTGATCCAATCTCCACAAAGCATTGGCAGACATGGCTGCCCCCTCAACTACCTGTGCCACAAAACCCGGATGAGCCGCTCCAGTTGCCTGAGGTGCTGGAGTCTGGAACTGAGAAGCTAGCTCCTCTGATGTGCGGGTAGCAGGAGTCTGGGTCCCTCCCCCAGCCTAAGAGACGTCTGGTGCAGTAGGAAGAAGACCGGCCTAGGCCACACTCTCCATAAGGCCCACTAAGAGGACTAGAGCGTCCTGAAGAATCGGGGTGGCAATGAACCCCTCTGGGACCTGAGCTGGTCCGACTGGAACTGCCCGAGTAGGAATCTCCTCAGTAACCTCTACTTGAGGATCCTCTACTGGGGTTGCTGCTCTGGGCTGAGCCCTGGCTCTGCCTCGGCTTCTAGCACGGCCTCAGCCTCTAGTAGGAGCTGAAACGGGAGAATCGGGCTGCTGATCGATAGATGAGGAAGCACGCGTTCTCGCCATCTGCGAGAGAATAGAATAGAAACTCCGTTAGCATTTAGAACTCAAATCGCACGACAGAGAAGAAATATGTGAAGTTATTTCCTAACTTTGCAGCCTCTGGGGATAAGTACAGACGTCTTCGTACCGATCCCTCAAACTCTACCAAGTTTGTCCGTGAATTGTGAGACCTAAGCAACCTAGTGCTTTGATACCAACTGTCACGATCCAAAATCCCACCGTCGGGACCGTGATGGCGTCTAACGTTGAACTCGCTAGACAAGCCAACGTTACTGGTTATTCTAATTTATTCCTTTGTTATTTAGCATTTAAAAAGTGTTATACAAGAACAAATACAAATAAGAAATGCGAAAAAGGTGAAGTCTAACAGCTTAACTAAACAGTATTACAAAAATCCTTAATAACAACTCCCAGAATTAGATATCACAACTTCACGGACTGCCTATGATTTACTACAAATAAAGGTCTAAATAAAACAAAAATCTACTGTCTCAGAAATACGAAAAGACAGAAAAAGAAGTAAGATAGGAGGTTACGCCAAGGCCTGCGAATGCCTGCAGGACTACCTCAGTGTCACCTGGTGGACTGAAGGAAGCCTCCTCGATCAGTGTCCACTGGTTCCGGTACCGGGATCTGCACAACATAAGGAAGTGCAGGTGTAGCGTCAGTACAACCGACCCCATGTATTGAGTAAGTGCCGAGCCTAACCTCGGTGAAGTAGTGACGAGGCTAGGACACGACAACAATATCACTTGTGCCTTTTAAATAAATATAACAGGAAATAACAACAAGAAATAACAGTTAAGTACAATAACGGGGAGAACATGCTGGGGAAAAAGGGTAACAATCATTGATATGATTGAACGAGGCAATAGTCTAAATATCCATAAACAACAACGATAATTAACAACATGGAATAAAACAAGTGAAAAGAAACGGCACTACATGTCCCCTCGTGCATAATATATCATAACACGGCACGGAATGTCCCCTCGTACATAACAATATAAAATATGGCACGGAATGTCCCCTCGTGCGTAAACAACATAAACACGGCACAGAATGTCCCCTCGTGCATAATAATCATAAACACGGCACGGAATGTCCCCTCGTACATAACAATATAAAATATGGCACGGAATGTCCCCTCGTGCATAAATAACATAAACATGTCACTGAATGTCCCCTCGTGCATAAAACATCACAATCACGGCACGGAATGTCCTCTCATGCATATATATATCATCAACACGGCACAGAATGTCCCCTCGTGCATAATAATCATAAACATGGCACAGAATGTCCCCTCGTGCATAATAATCATAAACACGGCACGGAATGTCCCCTCGTGCGTAAACAACATAAACATGGCACAGAATGTCCCCTCATGCATAACAACATAAGATATAGAATGGAATATCCCCTCGTGCATAACAACATAAAGGCAACAGTTGGCATGAAAATCAACAATAAGAAACCTAAAATGCACGAAAATAATCAACAAGAATAATATCGTCCCGGCAAGGGACACAACTATAACCAATCCTACACAAGTGTATAATCCAACATAAAGTTCCTCAATCGATCAACTACTCAACAATATCCATAACTAAGAATTTCCACCAAATGAATACCTATCGAATTGATATTAAAACCTAAACACAGTAAAAGCCACCAAATATCCGACTCACGGTCATGCTTGACAACAACATATAGGTACTCGTCACCTCACCTATACGTTGAACATGGAATAAACACGTACCAATTAGGACTCAACACCTATTCCCTCAAGCTAAGGTTACGCCAAACACTTAACAAGAATTCGAAGATCAAAATCAAGCCTCAAGCACCATTTTTCCTTTCGAACCTGACTCCAAATCAATAGTATCTTCACATAAATGACTCAATAACATCAATAAATGCTTAACAATTCAATTCCAATGCTTAAATATATAATTCCCAACTTTCTTTCCAAAATTCCAAAAAATCGACCCCGGGCCCACTTGGTCCAAACACGAGGTTCGGACCAAAACCCGATCACCCATACCCCCACGAGCGCGAATATATAATTTGTTTTGAAATCTGACCCCAAAACGAGGTCAAATTCCCAAATAATCAAAAAGCCCTAACTCTACCCAAAAACCCAATTTTCTACCCTTAATCACATGTTTTAGGCCTAGAATCTAATGGGTGTTGATAAAAATGGAAGAAAACGAAGTTAGGATTACATACCTATGAAGCTATGGTGAAGAAACTCTTCAAAATCTCCCAAGAGATGTGGAGAAGAAAGAGTTTTGTGAAAAATGATGATGAATCCCGTAATACATTCTGTTTTTTGACCTTTAAAATGACTGGGCGGAATTGGTTTATGCGATCGCGAAGGAAGGATTGCGATCGCATAGTGGTTTGGTTTCTAAGATACGCAATCGCGAGGAAGGTATGCGATCGCAGAGTTGTTTGGACCTTACTCTCCGTGATCGCGAAGTAACTAATGCGATCACATAAGACTCCCTACGCCACCCCTCCCCCCCCCCTCCATCCTACTACTACACTATGCGATCACGGAACATACTATGCGATCGTATAGTGTCACATATCACTTCTCTCAGTACAGAGCTATGCGATCCCGAAAAGGCCTATGCCATCGCATAGTAGACCACACCAGACATCATAAACTGAGGTTTTTACACCGGATTTTCTATGTCTTTACACCCCGACACCTACCCGAAACTCACCCGAGCCCTCGGGGCTCAAAACCAAATATACACACAACCTTAGCATCCTACAGACTTATTCAAGTAATCAAAACACCAAAATAACATCATAAATATCGAATTAAACCTCAAAATCAATGAAATTCCCTTAAACTTCCAAAACCTCTAAATTTTCCATTTTCGATCCGAATCACGTCAAACTAAGTCCGTTTCCCACCAAATTTCATAGGTAACACAAATAAAATATATTGAACCTATTCAGCGCTCCGAAACCATAATACGAGACCGATATCGCAGGTTTCAAATCAAATCTCATTTTCAAAGACCTTTATATTTTTCAGAAAATAATTTTCTTCAAAAATTCATTTCTCGGATTTGGGACCTCGGAATTCGATTCCGGGCATACGCCCAAGTCCCTTATTTTCCTACGGACCCTCCGGGACCGTCAAATCACGGGTCCGTTTACCAAAAATGTTGACCAAAGTCAACTTTATTCAAATATTTATGATAAAATAATCATTTTATCAATTTTTCACATAACGGCTTCCCGGCTATGCGTCGGGCTGCACACGCACATCGAGGTGAGATAAAAGGAGGCTTTCATGGCCTCGGAACACATGTTTAGCTAAAATTACACGAGATGACCTTTTGGGTCATCACAAAGATGTAGTATACGTCAAAGAACATCTACTTCATTTGGACCAGATTTTGTGACTTTCTTATTGGAGAATGAGCCTCGAACATTTAAAGAAGACATGCCTTCTTTAAATGTTCGAGGCCCATTCTCCAATAAGAACATCTACTTCATTTGGACCAGATTTTGTGACTTTCTTATTGGAGAATGAGCCTCGAACATTTAAAGAAGGCATGTCTTCTTCGGAATCATTTTTTTGGAAAGAGGCAGTCAATAGTGAAATAGAATCCATATTGAACAATCATACATGGGAATTTGTTGATCTTTCTCCTGGAAATAAACCGTTGGGGTTCTAAAAGGATCTTTAAGAGGAAAATAAAAGATGATGGCACTATTGATAAATATAAGGCAAGAATTGTGGTCAAAGTGTATAGACAACGAGAAGGTCTTGACTATTTTGATACATACTCTCCAGTTACAAGAATTACATCCATACAAACGTTAGTAGTGTCAGCTGCAGTTTATGGTCTTGAAATTCATCAAATGGATGTTAAGACAGCGTTCTTAATGGAGTTTTGGAGGAAGAAATCTACATGGAACAACCTTAAGGGTTTGTGGTTCCAGGTAAAGAAAAGAAGATATGTAGACTTGTTAAGTCCCTTTACAGACTAAAAAAGCACCCAAACAATGACATGCGAAATTTGACAAAACAATGTTGTCAAATGGTTTTAAGATAAATAAGTGTGATAAATGTGTGTACATTAAAAATTTCCAAATCACATAGTAATTGTTTTCTTATATGTGGATGATATGTTGATAATGAGTAATCACATTGTCAACATAAATTCGACTAAGCGTATGCTAACTGGCAAGTTTCATATGAAAGACTTGGGAGTTGCTGATTTAATTTTGGGGATTAAGATCCATAAGACCCCTCAAGGTCTGGCATTGTCACAATCTCAATATTAAGACAGTACTTGAAAAATTCAAGCACTTAGGGTTTAAAGTTGCAAAGACTCCAATTCACGTGAATCTTGCATTATCAAAGAACAAAGGCCAAAGCATATCACAATTGGATTATGCTCGTGTGTTAGGATGCTTAATGTTTATCATGAATTTTACATGACCAGATATAGCTTGTGCTATAAGTAAATTTAGTCGATACACGAGCAATCTAGGTCAATCTCATTAGATGGCAATGAAAGGAGTTTTGAGATATTTAGAACATATCCAGGACTTTTCTTTGCACTACAGTAAATATCCTGCAGTGATTGAGGGATACTGTGATGCAAATTGGATCACTGGTTCAACTGGTTATAAGTCCACAAGTGGATATGTATTCAATATTGGTGGAGGAGCGGTATCTTGGAAGTCGTCCAAACAAACTTGTATTGCCCGCTCTACAATGGACGCTGAGTTCATAGCCTTTGATAAAGCTGGTGAAGAAGCTGAATGGCTCCGGAATTTCTTGGAAGATATTTCATTTTGGCCCAAATCGTTGGCACCAATATGCATACATTGTGATAGTCAAGCGGAAATTGGAAGGGCTGGGAGCGTTAATTATAACGGTAAATCTCGTCATATATGACGAAGACATAAAACCGTTAGGCAGTTACTCTCTAAAGGAATTATCACGATTGACTATGTGAAGTCAAGCGATAATGTGTCGGATCCACTTAAAAAAGGCCTAAATGGAGAGGTAGTTGAGAAATCATCGAGGGCAATGTGACTATGGCCGAGAACAAGTCATTGTGGCGGTAACTCTACCTAGAATACTGGAGATCCCAAGATATAGGTTCAAGGAGATCAAACAAAGTCATTAATGACGGTTCAACATTGTCAACTAAAATTTTGGTCCATTCTCATGATGAGACAATGTTCAGTACCAAGGATAAAGTATTAAGGTTTACTGATTTCTAAATTTGATACAGGGTATATCAAATAGTGTTCTACGGGATGACACAATTAGGAATCACCTATGTAAGTGTGAAGTGTTAGCCACTTCAAGGAGAATTTTGTAAGGCCAGTTCTCTACGCACTTATGAAAATAGGCGGTGTTCATGGCTGAAACGAACACAACAATTAGAACCAAAGACGGTTAAGGGTTGATTGTGTGACTTATGGTTGTCTAGGTATACAACAATGTTCGACTGTTAAAAAATATCAAATCTACCGATTGACCGAGTATATCCGACATAAGTTCACTGCGAAAAGTTCAAAGGGAAACCTACTTATCCATATGCAATTAATCCTTGCTTGCGAATCACACATTTTTTCATGCATATTTCCGTGATATAGCCATTCCCCATTCATGTGGGGGATTGTTGGGTTATTAATCTTTAATGTATCTTAAAAGAGGGTGAATGAGAAATAGAAGGAAAATGAAATATTTGAGTTTTCCTCCTTGACAAAGGGACATTGTCCCATATTGGAAGAGGAAAAGGTTTTTGATGGGTATTTATATAATTGCTCTTCTTCTAGCTCTTAAAGAGTTAAGAAGAAGGAAAGCCTCGCGCCGTCGTTGTCGGTGTCGCCGTCGTCGCCATCATCGCTCCGCTCGGCTCAGCTTCGACTACGGATTCGGCTTTCGATTTGGATTTGGTCAAATGATCGATTGATTGATTAATTGATTAATTTTTTTGACCAAATTTATTTGTTAATAGTAAATATTAACAGAAATCCAACAGAATATTAATATTAATTAAATCCAATGGAATATTAAACATTTTTTCCGTTATCCATTTTCAGTTTTTCCGGTTTTGTAGCGGAAAATTAACCTCCCTCTTCAATTCCCGATTTATTATTGCGTAAATAGCCATTTATGTTATGGCATTATGTTATGGCTGTTTTACATAAACAACCATTCTGAAGAGTTGCACCTCTTCAAGTTGAGCTCAACATTATCTATAAATACCAGTCCATTCTCTACGATTTTCACTTTGAATTTCTGAGTACTCCTCCTTTCTTCTCTATTGTTTTAACTTCAAAGAAAGCAACAGTAAGTGTGATTTGCTACCGAACTTTGTGTTCGCTGAAACACTGGGGTTTGAAGTACCGCTACACCAGTGGGTGATTCGTTATATCCTGAGAGGAAATAATCCACAACTTTGGGTACTAGGAGGGGATTAAATTCCTTAAGGAAACACTGTGAATTCAGTGGACTCGGATTAACTTCTGTGTCGATTGCATTTTCTGTTTATATGTTATTTTATTTTCTCCAGAATTATTTTACAAATATAGTTCACGAACATACATGAGATAGGAATATTTTTTTTTTATTTCTCCATGCCCATCTACAAAGAGCAGACCTGCTTTATCAAAGCGGGGTCTTTAAAATATAGTCTCATTACAAGAATTGACTTTTAACGATCAATTTTTAACGAAGGGATATGAATTCGGTCGTTATAGATATAGCAATAGCGATTTATTCTCCGGCCTACAACGGTTTGTTACAAGTTGTATAGCTAAAAATGGGTATAAGTCATAGTTAGGATCTCTGCCTATGCTTTCCATTTCGTTCGGATAATTTTTTGCTATATCACTCTACATCTATCTGATCACGCATTTGACTTGAAACTTAGAATGCAATATGGGGAATCTACTATTCTATCTAATATCTCCACACATTTAATGAATATGGCTTCAAGACTTGTAACTTTTTAGATTCCAATATGGAGTCTTCCAGTCGTATAATCATAAATAAAAAAATTACGAGGCATGTTACACTAGTCATCTTGAAGATTGACTTAAGGTTTTCTTTTCTTAAATGCTTGGCCGTTGTTCTTCCTTGAATAAGTACTGGTTCATTTTTTCGTAAGCTGGTGGAAGATTGCCAAATAGTATCCAGGAACATTGGTTGAGATTTATGACGTTTGCTTTGGTTTTGTGTCTGGGAAAATTTTGGAAAGGTGAAAAAGTGTATTTTGGGTCCAATAATGATTGGATAATTTGGTATAAGTTAGTCTGGTACTTGTCTAAAATTTAATTGAACTTGTCACTTCTTTGGCTAGTCAACTTACTTCTCGTAAATATGGTTATCTACATGTACATTCGATAATCTAAGGTGTTATCTGTTCAGCTCTCCTTTAAAGTGGCCATTTGCTTGAATAGTTGTTTATTCTTTGTTATTGACTGGCATAAATTTGTTATTTTAACAGATCAAAAATTTGAAGTTCGAAGAACCTATCCTTAAAGAAAGTGTAGAGCAAATTGAAGTACAAGAAGTTTTTGGTTCGGCATCAATGGTTTAAAGACATTGTCGTCTTATGTACATATATATGCTGCAATTTTACTTTTTTTCTTTTTAGGAGTTATTTAAAATGATGCTTAACTCACTTCACTTTATGTTTCCAGTTGTCTAGCTGGGTTTACGTTATTTTTAATTTTCATTGTTTTAGTAAGATGGCTCTGTTACGGACTGTTTTCTAGTAAATGTGATACTTTAGTTCTTTGTATTAACTATATATCAAGTATTTGGTTTATTTTTTAATGTAGTTGAGCGTGTATGAAAGCATGTAAATAATTATTACCATTCATGTAATTTAAATTTTCTTAATTATATTTATAACATTTTCATATTAGTGAAGAAAAATATGGTCATAAGACACTTTAACGACATACTTCTTAAACAGATAAATGATTATTAACGAAAAGAATATTGGTTGTTAAAAGTAATTATACAATTAACGAAGGGAATATCGATCGCTAAAAGCACTCGAATTGACTTCATATATTGTTGTCATTAAAGACTTTTAACGACCGGATAACAAATTAGCGAAGGGAAAGTCATGTCGCTAAAAAGCATGTATAACGACCGAAAATTACGTTGTCGCTAAAGATCTTTTAACGACCGGATTGTAAACCGGTCGTTAATTTTAACGTCGGGACTTTTAACGACCGGTGACGACCGAATTTTTTTTTTGGTCGTTTAACGACCAGATTTCCTCTCGCTAAAGCCCTTGTAGTGTCTAGAAAGCGTGCTCTGATTATGATTTAGTTCTAATTGTGCATTGAAATATTGTTATTTGACTCTAGTAACCCTCTTTTGTTTGCAGCTTTCTTGAACGTTTGACACTTTCTTCCATTAACCGTGAGTATGAAAATATCACAAAAAGAGGATAAAACTGTATTGCCCTCTCTTTGTTGCGACCCAAATGTTTATGTGAAATTTTGCTAAATTGATCTCCAATATTAGTTTCCTATATCATCATTCAATTGGGTGGAAGCTCCAATAAAAAAGATACATAGGAAGAAAAACTAATCGTAAAACAATGAACAATATCGTAAACCATAGTGAAGTTGCATTCCTATGTTGTCTTGATCCCAATTTTACAAAGTATCAATTGAAATAAAATATTTTGATGCCAAAAGTTTAAAGGAGAAAAACATAAGGTAGTGCATAAATGCTTAAGCCAACTGTAATTATTTTGTGGTGATAATTAATTGAGATAATAAATATAGCTAGGGATCGGAAAACTTTTATCTCACTTGTTCAACTAGTTGATTGTGTAAAATACAAAATAACAGTTAATTAAGTTAAATCAAATTAAAGGAGTCCTTGATATACCTCAAATTCAAAAAAAACAAAAAAAGGTTAGCCAAGTATGTCTAGGCACATATATTCCACGTGATAAATTAAAATATGGTTGTTACTATTTATAAATACTTTTTTACCTTAATAACTATTATTCGCTGCTCCAAATCATGACGAGTTCAGATGAGTGTATTGTTTCACTACATAATCCCAAACTAATTGTTCAAATACACCCCTCAACAAAGAAATGTTCTACTAATATATAAGGATAACTAAAAAATGAACCTCCGATATAATCTAAACCAGAGCACTAAAAAACCTAAGAGAAAAATACAAAACACCAGCTTCTTTGACTTTTAACGACCAATTTTTAACAAAGGGATATGAATTCAGTCATTATAGATGTATCAATAGCGATTTATTCTCCGGCCTACAACGGTTGTTACAAGTTGTATAGCTAAAAAATGCTATAAGTCATAGTTAGGACCTCTGTCCATGCTTTCCATTTCGTTCGGATAAATTTTTGCTATATCACTCTGCATCTATCTGATCACGCATTTGACTTGAAACTTAGAATGCAATATGGGGAATTTACTATTCTATCTAATATCTCTACACCTTTAAAGAATATGGCTTCAAGACTTGTAACTTTTTAGAATGCAATATGGAGTCTTCCAGGCGTATAATCATAAATAAAAAAATTACGGATACATTTATAATAAATAGATAAATTGATAAAAGCGAAAACTGAGTTACGTCCTCACGAACTAGAATTGGAGTCACAACCTCACGAACTAGTCTAAGATTTGACTAAAAACAACAGTTTGAAAATAAATTTGTGTATATGTCTGGAAAACACATAAAAGACAGAATGAAAGATAGACAGGGACGCCGAGATCCATGAACGCCATGCGGAACTACCTCAGTGTCGTCTGGAATGGACCGAAGGACACTCCCACTAACGATGTCCACTAGGTCCGGCTGCATAATCTGCACAACATAAAGAAGTGCAAGTATAGCATCAGTACAACCGACCCCATGTACTGAGTAAGTGCCGACCCTAACCTCGGCGAAGTAGTGACGAGGCTAGGAGATGACAACAGATTGTACTTGTGCAGTTCAATAGTATAGTAGAAACTAAACAAGAATACAACTACAGGGAAGAACATGTTGGGGGTAAGAGATAACAAATACTGAAATGACGGAAACGAAAACAACAATCTAAAATATCCGAAAATAATAACGGGGATTGACAACACAAATTAAACAGTGAAAAGAAACGGCACGACATGTTCCCTCGTGCATAACAATATAAAATATGGCACAGAATGTCCCCTTGTGCATAAACATGGCACAGAATGTCCCCTCGTGCATAAAACATTACAATCACGACACGGAATGTCCCCTCGTGCATAACAATATGAAATATGGCATGGAATGTCCCCTCGTGAATAAACAACATAAACATGGCACGAAATGTCCCCTCGTGCATAAAACATCACAATCACGGCACGAAATGTCCCCTCGTGCATATATATATCATCAACACGGCACAGAATGTTCCTTCGTGCATAAATAATAATCAATCGGCACGGCATCACCCTTCTTGCTTTTACTCTCTTCCTCACTATGCAAATTATGATGTAATCAATGTAAATCATGGCACGACATCACCCTTCGTGCTTTACACTCTTCCTCACCAAAACAATGACGATATCAATGGCAAGGAATGCAACATAGTGGAAATACAATTCAAAATCACCCGGCAAGGGGAAAATATCAGTCAATATCATAACGATTACCCGGCAAGGGTCTCAGCTATAACCAATCATTTCAAATATATCCTTTACAATTGGGTTCTCAATCGAACCAATACATCATGAATTCATCAACCAGAGTTTTCAACAATAATCAACTTCCAAGTAGAGAGAATTGTATATTATAACGAACATGGAAGTAATAATAAGATTTTTATCGAAAATAGACTCAGGGGCATGATTGACACATAATGCATAGGTACTCGTCACCTCACCTATGCATTGAACATGATAAACACTTAACACATAGCATACAATACCTATTCCCTCACCAAAGTTAGGCAACACACTTACCTCGGGTCCAAAAATAGCAATCAAGCCTCTAACACCACCTTTCCTTTTGAATTAAACTCCGGAACAACAATATCTAGACATAATTAACTTAAGTATATCAATAATGACTCAATAAATCGATCTCATAGCCTAATTGTCCATTTCCTAGCATTCTTCCAGAAATACCAAAATTTAACCCCGGGCCCGCTTGGTCCAAACACGAGGCTCGGACCAAAACCCGATCACTCATACCCCCACGAGTTCAAATATATGATTGTTTTGAAATCCGACCCCAATTGAGGTTGAATTACCCAAAATCCCATAAACCTTAACTCTACCCAAAATCCCTAATTTCTACTTTGAATTTAGGATTAGGCCTAGATTCTAGTGATTAGGGAAGGAAAGTGGAAGAAATTGGTGTTAGGAACACTTACCCAAATGGCTATGGAGGAGAAAATGTCTTGGAGGTATTCAATGGGGGTTGGAGAAGAAGAAAAAGGTGAAGAATGAGAAGAATCCCGTAACAAGTGTTCTGTTTTAGAAATATTAAATAACTGGGCGAAAATGCTCTCTGCGATCGCAGAAGAGGGGCTGCGATCGCAGAGGAATACCTGGCTAACACTATGCGATCGCAGGGAAGGTAACACAATCATAGAGCTATGGAGCCCCACCCTATGCGATCGCGGAACAAAGGTCGCGACCGCACGGACCAATCTACCCCCAGACCCCCGACCTACCTAGTACACTGTGCGATCACGGAGTAGACATTGCGATCGCGTATAGGATCAATGACCCCTCTCAGCCCAGTACTATGCGATCGCGGCTAGGCTTATACGATCGAATAGAGACACACACCAGACACCAGAAAATCAACAAAACACCAGATTTTCCATGTGTTTACACCTCGTTAACTACCCGAAACTCACCCGAGCCCTCGGGTCTCAAAACCAAAAACACACACGACCCCCAAATCATACTACGAACTTATTCAAGCATTGAAATCACCAAAATATCATCAAAGTCAATGAATTAAACCTCAAAACTCATAGAATTTTCGTAAAACTTCATAAGGCTCAATTATTCTGATTTTGATCTGAAACACGTCAAACCAAGTCCGTTTCTTCCAAATTTTACAGATAACGCACATAACGCATATCGAACCTTTTCCAAGCTTCAGAACCATAATACGGGCCCGGTAACACATATTTCACATCAAAGTTCCTTTTCAAAAGTCTTTCTTATTTTCAGAAAATAATTTTCTTTAAAAATTCATTTCTCGGGCTTGGGACCTCAGAATTCGATTCCGAGCATACGCCCATGTCCCATATTTTCGTACGGACCCTCCGGGACCTTCAAATTACGGGTCCGGGTCCGTTTACATAAAATGTTGACCAAAGTCAACTTTATTCCATTAATTATCATAAATTCAACAGTTCAACACATTTCCATATAAAGACTTCCCAGCTACGCGCTCGGGATGTGCACGCACATCGAGGTGAGACTAACAGAGGCTTTCGGGGCCTCGGAACACAGTTTTTACTAAATATACACAAGATGAAGTTTTGGGTCATCACAATCTCCACCTCTAAAACAACCGTTCGTCCTCGAACGGACATAGAAAAGAACCTAAATCGGGGAAAAGGTGGGGATAACGGATCCGCATATCGGGCTGGGACTCCTAAGTAGCTTCCTCAACAGGCTGACCTCTCCACTGAACACGAACCAAAGGATAACTGTTTGATCGTAACTGTCACACGTACCTATCTAATATGGATACCAACTCCTCCTCAGAAGACAAATTCTTGTCCAACTGGACACCACCGAAGTCAAGTAAATGAGATGGGTCAGCAATATACCTCCGGCGCATAGACATGTGAAATACCGGATGCACGGCTGACAACCTAGGTGGCAAGGCAAGTCTGTAAGCCACCTCTCCTACCTTGTACAGAATCTCAAATGGACCAATGTACCTAGGGCTCAACTTGCCCTTCTTTCCGAATCTCATCACGCCCTTCATGGGCGACACTCGAAGAAATACCCGGTCGCCTATCATAAATTTCAAATCTCCAAATCTGCGATCCGCATAACTCTTCTGCCTGGACTGAGCTGTACGAAGTCTATCCTGAATGATCTTCACCTTGTCCAAGGCATCGTGGACTAACTCAGAACCCAATAATCTAGCCTCTCCCGGCTCAAACCATCCGACTGGAGACCGACACCGTCTACCATACAATACCTCATACGGAGCCATCTGAATGCTCGACTGATAGTTGATGTTGTAGGAAAACTCAGTTAAAGGCAAGAACTGCTCCCATGAACCTCCAAAGTCAATAACACAAGCTCGCAACATATCCTCCAAAATCTGAATAGTACGCTCGGATTGCCTGTCCGCCCAAGGATGAAATATGTGCTCAAATCGATCTGTTTGCCCAACTCTCGCTAAAATACTCTCTAGAAATGGGAGGTAAAATGAGTACCTCGGTCCGATATAATAGATATGGGCACACCATGCAGTCTAACAATCTCTGTCATATAGATCTTTGCCAACTTCTCTGCTAAATACGAAAATGATACTGGAATGAAGTGCGCTGACTTGGTCGGCCTATCCACAATGACACATACTACATCAAACATCCTCTGAGTCCGTGGGAGTCTAACTACAAAGTCCATGGTAATACGCTCCCACTTCCACTCGGGAAGCTAAATCTGCTGCATCAAACCACTGGGTCTCTGGTGCTCGTACTTAACCTGCTGACAGTTCAAGCACCGAGCTACATAAGCTACAATATCCTTCTTCATCCTCCGCCACCAATAATGATGTCGTAAGTCCTGGTACATCTTTGCGACGCTCGGATGAATAAAATACCGGGAACTATGGGCCTCCTGAAGTATCAACTCACGAATACCTTCCACATCAGGTACACAAATCCGACCCTGCATCCTCAAAACTCCCTCATCATCAACCGTAACCTACTTGGCATCTCTGTGCCTGAATCTATCTCTAAGAACACATAAATGGTGATCATCATACTGCCTGGCCCGAATACGGTCATACAAATAAGAACGAGCTACGGTATGAGCCAAAACACTGCCAGTCTCAGAAACCTCCAATCTCACAAATCGGTTGGCTAAAGCCTGGACATCCAATGCATGAGGTCGCTCTCCGACTGATAAATAAGCAAGACTACCCATAGTAGCTGACTTCCGGCTCAAAGCATCGGCCACCACATTGGCCTTCCCCGGATGATAAAGAATGGTAATATCATAACCCTTCAGCAACTCTAACCATATCCTCTGACTCATGTTCAACTCCTTCTGTTTGAACAGATACTATAAGCTCTTATGATCCATGAACACCTCACATGGAACACCATATAAATAATGCGCCAAATCTTCAATGCATGTACAATAGTTGCTAACTCCAAGTCATGAACTGGATAGATCTTATCATGAACCTTCAACTGACGAGAAGCATAGGCTATAACCTTGCCATCCTGCATCAACACTGCACCAAGCCCAAACCGTGAAGCATCACAATACACGGTATACGATCCTGAACCTGTGGGCAAAACTAACACTGGTGCCGTGGTCAAGGCTATCTTGAGCTTCTGAAAGCTTGCCTCACACTCCTCAGACCACCTGAACTGAGCACCCTTCTGAGTCAACCTGGTCATTGGGGCTGCAATGGATGAAAATCCCTCCACAAACTGACAATAATAACCTACTAAGCCCAAGAAACTCCGGATCTCTGTAGCTAAGGTGGGTCTAGGCCAATCTCTGACTGCTGAAATCTTCTTGGGATCCACCTGAACACCCTTTGACGATACCATATGGCCTAGAAATGCAATTGAACTCAACCAGAACACACACTTGGAAAATTTTGCATACAACTGACTATCCCTCAAAGTCTGGAGGACGACTCTGAGGTGCTGCTCATGCTCCTCTCGGCTGCGAGAGTATATCAATATATTATCAATGAAAACAATCACAAATGAGTCCAAATAAGGCCTGAACACTCGGTGCATCAACTCCATGAAAGCAGCGGGGGCATTTGTCAGCCAAATGACATCACCAAGAACTCATAATGCCCATAACGAGTGCGGAAGGCTGTCTTAGGGACATCAATCGCCCTAATCCTCAGCTGATGATAACATGATCTCAACTCAATCTTGGTAAACACTGAAGCACCCTAAAACTTGTCGAATAGATCATCAATCCTCGGCAAAGGATACTTGTTCTTAATAGTAACCTTATTCAATTGTCGGTAGTCAATACACATCCTCATCGAGCCATCCTTCTTCTTGACAAACAATACTGGAGTACCCCAAGGAGAAACACTAGGCCTAATAAAGCCTTTATCCAACAAATCCTGCAACTGATCTTTCAACTCCTTCAACTTTGGCGGTGCCATAAGATACGGCGGAGTAGAAACAGGCTAGGTGCCCTAAGCTAGCTCAATAAAAAAATCAACATCCCTGTCGGGTGGCATACCCGACAGGTGAGCAGGGAATACCTATGGAAACTCACAAACCACGGGCACAGACTCCAGGGAAGGAACATCGGCGCTAGAATCATGAAAATAGGCCAGATAGGCCAAGCACCCCTTCTCGACCATGCGCCGATCCTTCATATAAGAAATGACTCTACCAGAAGAATGACTAGGAGTACCCCTCAACTCCATACGAGGCACCCCTGGAAAAGCCAAGGTCACTGTCTTGGCATGACAGTCCAGAATAGCATAATAGGGGGATAACAAATTCATCCCCAACATAACATCGAAGTCAACCATATCAAGAAGCAAAAGATCAACCTGAGTCTCCAGACCACCAATGACTACTAAGAAAGCACGGTAGACTCGATTTAACACTATAGAATCACCTACCGGTGTAGACACATGCACAGAAGTACTCAAGGAATCACGGGGCATACTCAAATAAGGGGCAAAATATTAAGACACATAGGAGAATGTAGAGCCCGGATCAAATAACACCGAAGCCTCTCGGCTGCAAACTGAAACCGTACCTGTAATAACTGCATCAGAAGCCTCAACATCAGGCCTGGCAGGAAAAGCATAGCACCGGGGCTGAGCCCCTCCAATTTGATCATCTCTGGGTCGACCTACTGCGGACTAACCTCGACCTCTCGTGGCATGTCCTCCACCTCTATGAGTCTTACCTCTACCTCTAGCACCCCGACATCCACCCCTAGCTGGCTGAGAGGGTGGGGGTGCACTTGATACGGGAACCATTGCACGGGAACCCTGATACTGAGACCCAGCAGAACCTCAGGGGCAAAACCTGGAAATATGCGCCAAACCACCGCAAGTATAACAAGGCCTCTGCTGATGTGGCTGCTGACTCTGGAACTGGCCCTGTCGACCATGATAACCACCCTGGAAACTCTGAAGCGGAGGTGCACTGATAGGTGCTGGTGGTGCACCAATAGGAGCTGGCGGTGCACTGTGAGCTACCTGAAGTGCCGACTGATAGGGTCTGGGAGGATGACCTCTGTCTGAAGAATCCCTGCCCCCAGATGAGGCTCCACTAAATCAACCGAAGTGACGGGGCCTCTCGTCAGCCCCCTGACCACCACCCTGTGACATAATCATCTCAATCCTTCTGGCCACATTGGCCGCATCTTGGAACGAAATATCAGTACCTGACTCCCTGGCCATCTAATTCCTGATGGGCTGAGCCAAACCCTCAATAAACCTCCTCACTCTCTCACGATCAGTGGGGAGTATCATAATGGCATGCCGAGATAGAGTGATGAACCTAGTCTCATACTGAGTGACAGACATGGATCCCTGCTGGAGGCGCTCAAACTGCCTCCGAAGATCCTCCCTCTGAGTAACTGGGAGGAACTTCTCCACGAATAACTCGGAGAACTGAGCCCAAGTCAATGGTGCAGACCTAGCTGGCCTGGTCAAGCAATAGTCTCTCCATCAAGTCTTGGCGAAAGCCGAAAGACGAAAAGTAGGAAAATCAACCCCATTGGACTCTACTATGCCCATGTTTCGAAGAACCTCATGACAACTGTCCAAATAATCCTGGGGATCCTCAGATGGTGAACCTGTAAATGTAGTAGTGAATAACTTGGTGAATCTATCCAACCTCCATAAAGCATCTGCTGACATAGCTGCTCCCTGAACTGCCGGGGCCACAATGCCCGGCTGAGCTGCTCTAGCAGTCTGAGCTACCGGAGTCTGGAACTAAGGATCTAGCTGCTCTGGCGTACGAGTAGCAGTAGTCTGGGTCCCTCCCCCAGCCTGAGAGACGGTTGGTGCAGTAGGAAGAAGACCGTCCTAAGCCACACTCTCCATGAGTCTAAGCGGACTAGAGCGTCCTGAAGCACCGAGGTGGCAATGAACCCCTCTGGGACCTGAGCTGGTCCAACTGGAACTACCTGAGTAGGAACCTCATCGGAAAAGTCTGCCTGTGGGTCCTCTACTGGGGCTGCTGCTCTAGGCTGAGCCCTGCCCCTGCCCCTGCCTCGACCTCTAATACGGCCTCAGCCTCTGCCCATCGTAGGAGCTGCAATAGGAGAGTCGGGCTGCTGATCGATAGATGAGGAAACACGTGTTCTCGCCATCTGCGAGAGAATATAATCGAAACTCAATTAGCATTTAGAATTTCAAATCGCACGACAGAAAAGAAGAAAAGTGAAGTTATTCTTAATTTGCTGCCTCTGGGGGATAAGTACAGACGTCTCCATACCGATCCCTCAGACCCTACCAAGTTTGTCCGTGAGTTGTGAGACCTAAGCAACCTAGTTCTCTAATACCAACTTGTCACGACCCGAAATCCCACCTTCTGGCTGTGATGGCGCCTAACGTTGCACCTGCTAGGCAAGCCAACATGTTAACTGAATTGATTTAATACCAAATGAAAATAACAACACTGACTAGATAAAAGAGATAAAGTGCGGAAGCATTAACATAAATCTAAATAACAACAACTAATAACGCTGGAATCCCTTTAAGTACAAAATGCAGAATTGGAGTCACAACATCACGAACTAGTCTAAGATTTGACTAAAAACAACAGTTTGAAAATAAAATGGTGTATCTGTCTGGAAAACACATAAAAGACAGAATAAAAGATAGACAGGGACGCCGAGATCCACGAACACCATGCGGAACTACCTCAGTGTCGTCTGGAATGGACTGAAAGACACTCCCACTAGCGATGTCCAATGGGTCCGGCTGCATAATCTGCACAACATAAAGAAGTGCATGTGTAGCATCAGTACAACCGACCGCATGTACTGAGTAAGTGCCGAGCCTAACCTCGGCGAAGTAGTGATGAGGCTAGGACACGACAACAGATTGTACCTGTGCAGTTCAGTAGTATAGTAGAAACTAAACAAGAATACAATTACGGGGAAGAACATGCTGGGGGTAAGAGATAGCAAATACTGAAATGACAGAAACGAAAACAACAGTCGAAAATATCCCAAAATAATAACGGGGATTGACAACACAAATGAAACAGTGAAAAGAAATGGCACGGCATGTCCCCTCATGCATAACAATATAAAATATGGCACGGAATGTCCCCTCGTGCATAAACAACATAAACATGGCACGGAATGTCCCCTCGTGCATAAAACATCACAATCACGACATAGAATGTCCCCTCGTGCATAACAATATAAAATATGGCACTGAATGTCCCCTCGTGCATAAACAACCTAAACATGTCACGGAATGTCCCCTCGTGCATAAAACATCACAATCATGGCACGGAATGTCCCCTCGTGCATATATATATATCATCAACACGGCACGGAATGTTCCTTCATGCATAAATAGTAATCAATCAGCACGACATCACCCTTCATGCTTTTACTCTCTTCCTTACTATGCAAATTATGATGTAATCAATGTAAATCATGGCACGGCATCGCCCTTCGTGATTTACACTCTTCCTCACCAAAACAATGACGATATCAATGGCAAGAATGCAACATAGTGGAAATACAAGGGGAAAGTATCAGTCAATATCATAACGATTGTCCGACAAGGGTCTCAGCTATAACCAATCATTTGAAATATATCCTTTACAATTGGGTTCTCAATTGAACCTATACATCATGCGTTCATCAACCAGAGTTTTCAACAATAATCAACTTCCAAGAAGAGACAATTGCTTATTATAACAAAAATGGAAGTAATAATAAGATTTTTTTCGAAAATAGACTCACGAGCATGCTTGACACACAATGCATAGGTACTCGTCATCTCACCTATGCATTGAACATGATAAACACTTAACACATAGCATAAAATACATATTCCCTCACCAAAGTTAGGCAGGACACTTACCTCGGGTCCAAAAATAGCAATCAAGCCTCTAACACTGCCTTTCCTTTTGAATTCAACTCCGGAACAACAATATCTAGACATAATTAACTTAAGTATATCAATAATGACTCAATAAATCGATTCCATAGCCTAATTATCCATTTCCTAGAATTCTTCCAGAAATACCAAAATTCGACCCCGGGCCTGCTTGGTCAAAACACGAGGCTCAGACCAAAACCCGATCACCCATACCCCCACGAGTTCAAATATATGATATGATTATATTGTCTCATTCTCTGTTGATTTACTGAACTCCCTTGTTTCATGTATTATTTGCCCTAAAAAATCAATTCTAATTGATTATGTGTTTAATATTTATCGTGTTTCCTGTTTTATGTATGAAATATGCTACTATATAAACCCTTCTCATAAAACTCCTCAGAAGGGGATTGGAACCTCTGAATACTTACTTTGTTCTTGCTACTCCTTTCTCTTACTCACTCACGGGCACACTCAAACGCTCTTTAAATTGTTAAATAACCTCCTACGGTGAAAGAACTACTAGGAGCCCATTCTCGAGGCTCTTGTGAACTTTGAAGCATCGGGGATTTCAGTTTTTTGCTACCACACTATGCACTCTTTTAGTTCTGCTACTGGTTAGTGTTTTAAACCTTCATAATGTTTAATTTTCTTTCCTCTTTCTGCACATGTATCTGAACTTTGGTTCAATTGTGATGGTGTTCATCTTTGATATCATTCTGTGTTAATTGATGCCTGAGAATAATCTACTGCTCATGTCATGCTTCATCATAATATGCACCCCGTGATCTCTTATCTCCTAGGATTAGTTCTATACCCATGTAGCATCTTAACATGTTAATTTGGACTTCAGTATTTTGGCAGTATGTTGTTTTGCATGTTATGCTTAGATAATGCCCTAGCTCTATGAGAACCCCTTTACTTGAATGAACTTTCAATGAATCCTGTGCATATTGGAGTGTTTTAAAACCTGTTCTTCAAACTCGTTTCATGCTGTCCTGGATTTCCAACTCTATTTTCTAAGACTCTTGTGATAATATATTTCCTAGTATGTCTTGGCCTATCTGTTGTTCTCTCCTTTCTGTGGTTACCAACATGTGTTATCCTTCTATTGTGTTCAAGTGGTGATTAATGTGGCATTAGTTAGACTAAGTTTGATTAGACCCTCAGATGTCCACTAGTGCAACCTATGCATGCTTGCAAACCTGTCTCTTCTCCTAGTTCCTATGATGTTTGTTTATGTGATACTTTGATATGTGCACCTTGCTGAACCTACTGGCTTGCTTGACTATTTGCGATGTATGTCAGTTCAAGGATCACTATCTACCCTCCTTACTTGTTACTTTGACATTCTAAATTCCTATTCTTAGCCAGCTGAAATCCAAGGCTATCCAAGCTTTGTTGTTGGCCTCCCTAGTGTGAGCACTACTCGGGGTCCAATTGAGGCCCTTATGAACTCTGACACACTAGGTCTAGGCTCTAGTCATTCTTCAACTTCTAAAAAACTGTCCTTAATACCCTACCTCTCTATCATGTATTGTGTTGATTTCAAGTGATGCAATATTTGGTGATGTGGCTCACTAAAGGGGTCTGAATGTGATGACCCAAAGGGTCATCTTATGAATTAAGACTCCATTCCGGGGTCGTTATCCGTTAAATTATTATTTTTATTCACCTCTATTTGTGTGCGAAGTCCAGGCATGAATTCAAAATGCCTTTATCTGAAATTATATGAAATAATAATTTTTGAGAGTTAAAAAGTGATTTTTAGTTGGCTTTGGTCAACGTTTTGAGTAAACGGACTTGGACCCATATTCTGACGGTCCCGAGAGGTCTGTAGTAAAATATGGGACTTGGGCGTATGCCCGGAATCGAATATCGAGGTCCCTAGCTCTAGAAATGAATTTTTATTTAAAATTGTTAGACTGAAACTTAAAAGAATTAAAGAAAATGATTAATGTTTGAACTTATTGGTATCAGGCCCGTATTTTGGTTCCGAAGCCCAATATAGGTTTATTCTAATATTTAAGTCATATCTGTGAAATTTGGTGGAAATCGGGATTGATTTGACGTGATTCGGACCTTCGGTTGAGAAAATAGGAACTTTAAGTGGTCTTAAGAGAT